>CM059278.1:7519508-7587008 GCA_030347295.1 Setipinna tenuifilis
AGACTGTCTGCATCATTAGTTCGTTTGTTGTTCTGTTAAAATAATGGAGCTGAGCTTCCAACAGTGTTTAGACTTACCAACTGGGTCTGTCTATGATACTGCATGGTCTGTATTATGTATGAAGTCTTCCTCATTACTGTGTTTGTTATGCGGTAATTATCAGCTTTGTGTTTCATGCTTGTACAGTATGTTTGACATTATCAAGGGGCCTGCAGCCAAATGACAGAATGACCCTTGTCATTTCCTTTAAAAAGCCCACTTTCTGTGCCTTTTCTATTGTATTTAACCCTTTATACTTTTTGTGCTTCTGTCCAGGATTTTACACACAGCACATGTGCAAGCCTAAACCATATTCATTACATGTGAGGGAATAAAGTCAGTCGTTATTTAAGTCCAAACGGAGCCAGGACTCATGAGTGTCATGGTGCTCCTGCAGACGTCCAGAACCAGAGCTAGCACAGTGCTCATCGGACCATCTGTTAGAAGCCAGCTGGCCTCTGTCAGAGACAGCTCTGTAAACCAGTATGACTCTCAATGACAGACAGTGTCAGTGTTTCTGAATGTCAGTGACTGTACTTATAAGGCTTATAAAGACATACCTTAAGTGGACTTCTGAAGAAATACTTAATACAGACTTAAATATATACCTAAATCAGGACTTCTGACTTTGAAATGTCTGTTTCTGTGATGGAGTGAACATCACTAGGGTTGTGGGTGTGCTCTGACTACCATACCAATGGACCTAGCTCTTTGGCGTTGGGTCAAAGCTCACGTTTGGTACCCCCGAGACTTGAGTCTGAAGTCGGGTGGGATGACTTGTCCTCCCCTTCGCTACAGTTTCTAAAGCCATTCCTAAGCAGTGTTCTAAGAGAAACCCTGCAGAGTGAATCCATGATTCTGGCATCAATTACCATTCCTTGCAGAGGTTAGTGCATGTGTGAGATAAGTGTATTGGGCAGTAGTCGGCATGGAGCACAGAGGATTATTATTACAAAGAACACCAGACTGAAATACCACCAAGATAAAATAAAAACACTCGAATAAGAACAGATGTAGGCTGGATGTTACTTACAGATTTAAATGAGAAAGAAATGAAAAAATGACGAATTCAATTACTCTAATGTTTGTTTTTTTTTTGTCTTTTTCTTTAATGAAACACATAATGCGATGCAAGCCATATCTCGGTCACCCATCACAGTGCCTGCATATGCGTATACACGAACACTACAATCTCTACTCAGTATGACTACGACATATGTTTTGTGTGAAAGTGTCTCTTTTAGAAGGAATAACATTTGGGGAAACACCCTTTAAACATTAAGGGACTAACATTGCAGGCATAACGGCCCAATGGCCTAGCGTGACGGAGGCCTTGGGAAAGCCGCCCCTGTGTGTGTGTGTGTGTGTGTGTGTGTGTGTGTGTGTGTGTGTGTATGTGTGTGTGTCTATGCAGTGTAGTGTAGTACATACATGGCCCGATGCCCAACTGGACCGGCGCCAGTCTTATTTGTCACGCCGCTGCATCGCAACACCTGGACAGTTGTTCCACCTGTTTGTCCGGGGTGTATGTGTGTGTCTGTGTGTGTGTGTATGTGTGTGTGTGTGTGCGTGTGTATGTGTGTGTGTATGTATGTGTGTATGTGTGTGTGTGTGTGTGTGTGTGTTTGTGTGTGTGTGTGTATGTATGTATGTGTGTGTGTGTGTGTGTGTGTGTGTGTATGTGTGTATGTATGTGTGTGTGTGTGTGTGTGTGTGTGGTGTGACGGTGGTGGTGGTGGGGGGAGTGGGCTGCAGCATCTGCACACACCCTGCGTGTGAACTAAGGCGCCCTACTTTTGTCAGAGAAGTCTCACAGTCTCCATCAACCCCCCCCCCCCCCCCCCCCCCCCTCAGCTCAGTCTCACAGTCTCCCAGTCTCCATCAACACCCCCCCCCCCTCTCCCTCAGCTTAGTCTCACAGTCTCCTTCACTCCCCTCCCTCAGCTCAGTCTCACAGTCTCCATCAATCCCTCCCTCCGCTCCTGTAGCTGCCTCAGAGGGGATTAGACTTCAGTCTCCCTGTGCTGTGCTGGGCTGAGCAGGAACCACAAGCATTACTGGCATATGCAAACAACCCCTCTTTTCACAATGTTAATTTTATTCATGAATCTGTACTTACACAAACAAGCCGTTTAGGTATGAATGTAATGTAATAAAAATGAAAATGAAAATGGCCCTTGTACAGAAATTAAGAGCTGGAAAATAAGAAGTGCTGACCCCCGGAGCTTCTTAAGGAACAAAGCGCTGCCGAGTGGCATTTACAGTGAGGCGGGCGGGCGCCTGCCATGCACCAGCAGATATGAGCAAATCTGTTCGATTTTTAAAATGTCAAGCTTGTATCCAGGCCAGCCAGCCAGCCAGCCAGCCAGCCAGCCAGCAAGGGTCTAACAGCCGCCCGAACATTTTGTACAAGCGAGCATGCCGTGCTGCATACACACACACACACACACACACTCTGATGAAGATGGCAACGCCATCGAAACGTTAGTCCTTATGTTGTGCACTTGATTAAAAAGTTAAAAAGCTATTATCTGTGTTGCTCCGATGTACTTTCCTAAATGTGTACAACTTTAGTCCGGTTTCCGTTGATGCACCAGATAATACCACAGAAGCGCGTGGAATTACTCTCTTTTCGTACACACACACAAACTAACACATAAAACAGCATAATAACACTACACATGCATGGAACCTTACACACACACACACGCACGCACGCACGCACGCACACATGCACGCACACACGCACGCACACACACTATTTTCCATCTATCTGTCTGTGTCACTCCTATTCATGTACAAAAGGAGCACATGTGTAAAATGACTACATGTGTAAATATTATGGTCGCTCTTTCAAACACACACAGTAAAACAACAAACAAACAAATAAACACACACACACCCACCCACACACACAAACACAGAGAACGGCACGTATTTGGCCTGTGAGCATGTAGTACAAAACCAACAAAAGGGAGCTGAGCCAGAAGGCTCCTAATGAAGAGGGATGCTCATCAGTCAGCAGGGATTGTGAGTGTGTGTGTGTGTGTGTGTGTGCGTGTGTGCATGTGTGTGTGTGTGTTATCTAATTGAGCTGTGTTTATGGTTTGAGCATTGCTCAAGGCCTGCGAAAAACCTCATGAAGAGCAAAGAGAGAACACAAAGCCAGAAGGAGGGAATGTGTGTGTGTGTGTGTGCGCACGTGTTTACATGCATGCATGTGTGTGTGTGTGTGTGTGTGTGTGTGTGTGTGTGTGTGTGTGTGTGCACGTGTGTGTGTGTATGACATGTATGCTTATGTGCCACAAAATGCAAAGTGAATTCCTTTTGTCGACAAAAAACGTCTATAGAATCATGAAATTTATTTTGTACATTAAATAAGAATTTCATAAATCTCGGAATGCATTTCGTTCACAAGATGCATTATGTAACACAAAAATCTATTTCAGAAATCACAAAATGTATTTTGGCAATCCTTTTTGTGAACAAAAGGCATCTGCATACTAATGAAATACAATTTCATACATGAAATCCATTTTATAAATCACGAAGTGCATTTTGTCAATCACAGCATCCACTTTGACAAGAATTTCGTCTCCAGACCCCTTTTGTCAATCACAAAATCAATTTTGTGGATAAAAAGGCATCTGCAGATTCACAGGATGCATTTCATAGCCTTTTTTAGTCATCATGAAATCCATGTTGCACACAAAAGACCTTTGTTTATGCCATTTGTCTGAGAAATCTGTTTCCTGACCTGTTTGTACAATATTCAAAGCTCTTTTGGGCACAAAATCGATCGTGCAGATTTATGAGTCTGCACATGTCTTTCATCCACAAAATTGATTTCCTGATTTATGAAATGGATTTCATAGATGAATATGTATTTTGTGATTGACAAAATGAATTTTGTGAGTCTGCAGATGCCTTTTGTCCACGAATACATTTTGATGATTTCCAAAATGCATTTCGTGATTTTTTAAATGGATTTTGTGAGTTACATAATGACTCTTGTGTACGAAATGAATAACCTGTTTTCTCTTCATCATTTTGTGGACACAATGCTAACTGATTTGTGCATTCCGTGTACAAAAGGTGTCGTTTTATTGGTTCATATTCATTTTATGCATTTTGTGGCACTAAAGGCATTTTGTACACGAAATAAGTAGTATTAGACTTGGCACCCTATAATGTGTGTGTGTGTGAGTGTGTGTGTGTGTGTGTATGTGTGTACACTGGTTAGCACTGTGATATAGTGGTAGCACAGAGTTCTGTGTCCTCCAAAGGATACTGCCCCTCTACTGTATGTCCCTGGACATCCCAAAATCAAACACACACACACACACACACACACACACACACACACACACACACACACACACACACACACACACACACACACACACACACACACAGGCGTCAAAAACACACACACGTATACAGCTTTGCCAAACCCAACCTAAGCAGCCCCCAGCTCCTCTGCAGCTGCCCTAATCTAGGCCAAGCTATTTATAAAGCAAACAGAGAGAGAGAGAGAGAGAGAGAGAGAGAGAGAGAGAGAGAGAGAGACAGAAAGGGAAAGAAAAATAGTGACAGACAATGAGACATCGAGGGAGAGAGAATGATAGTGTTAAAGAGAGATAGTGATGAGGAGGTGGAGGGAAAGAAAGAGAGAGAGACGGTGATGGAGAGAGAGAAAGTGAAAGAGACAGATAGTGATGGAGAAAGAGAAAGTGAGAGAGAGAGCGAGATGGTGATGGAGAAAGAGAAAGAGAGAGTAAAAGAATGTGAGTGAGTAACAGAGGGGGGGAAACGACAGGAGATGGAGTGGGAGATGTACAAGAAAGAAGGAGAGAAAGACATAAGGGGAAAAGGAGGGATGACAGATAGAGGGAGATAATAGAGAAACCTCAATAAGAAAGAAATAAGAGAAGAAGACAGGTAGAGTCTGGGAAGAGTAGAGTCTGAGGACAGAGACAGAGACAGAGACTCACAAAAAGAGGGTTGGGAGAATAATTAAAAAGAGAAACACGAGAGAGAGATAGAGACTGAGACAAAGAGAGAGAGAGAGAGAAAAAGAAAGACAGACTGAGACAGAGAGAGAGAAACAGAGACAGAGCGAGAAAAACTGAGAGACTGAGACAAGGAGAGACAGAGACAGAGATGACACATAGGTTCTGCATACGCAATGAATCTGAATCCAGGATATAAAGACACACTGGACTGTCGGTTCTAAAGAAACGCCTGATCACAGGGGCTAAACAGACACTGCAGCGCAGGTGAGGTGCTAAAGATATGCACCTGACCTGTAGTGAAGTGGAGGAGAAATCAACCCACCTGGCTTTGAACCTGGGTCTCTGGGGTACCAAACATGTGCTTTGATGGCAACACTAAAGGAGCGAGGCTTGTTGGTATGGCAGTCAGAGCACAGCCCCAACCATAGTGATGGACCCCTCAGAAGATTTGATTGAACCACAGACCCTACACACTGCACTCACTCCGGAGTGAATTTTGTCTGATTATGGCACACACGTGCAGCGCACTGGGACTGAGTCTGCTAGTGACAAGGAAGTCATGCTGACTATGTAACCATAGCGATGGTCACTCCATCACAGGACCACACACCCTACAGGCACATTTGATTGGACCACAGATCCTACACTCTGGAGTGGATTTTGATTATGGCACACACGTGCAGCGGACTGCAACTGAGTCTGCTGACGATAAGGAGGTCATGCTGACTGTGTGGGGCCCAGACATGATGATGTCATGCTGATGTGGTTTGGATGTGACCTTAATTTGGTGACAGTGCAGTGACAACATGGCTTGAGTACGGAGATGACGGGGAATGGATGTGGTGAGGGTGTGGGCTACAGAGGATGTGGTGAGGATGTTGGCTGAACATGGTCAGATTGACAGCTACATGTGGTAATGTTGCAACTACAGTAAAACGTCTTAATGTGGCCACTATGAAGAATAAATGTGGTAAATGTGAGACTGATGACAATGTTGCAACTATAAAAGGTGAATGTGGTCATGTGTTGTTTAGTATTAAGTATGTGATAGTGTTTAGTAGTTTTAAGTATGTGATGTTTGTGTGCAGGCCCAGGCAGGCAAAGGGTGTCCAAAAGACAGCATACAAAACGAAAAAAGCAGTTTACCAATCATGTGGTATTTAAACATAAGTATGTGATAGATCCAAAAGGTGTCCAAAAGACTGCATACAAAATGAATAGCAGGTTACTTTGAAACTGGTTACCCATGGCATACATACCTGCAGACACAAAAGAGTGACATGCTCAGAATATTACTTTACATTACATTACACTTACAGTAGCAGACGCCTTTATCCAAAGCAACTTACAAAAAGGAGGACATAAGCTGACAAAAGGTGTAGAGAAAATGAGCAGAAGTATTAATTTAAAAACAGCAGTACAACCAGACAGGCACATTGCATAGTCATCGTTAGATGTTCTCAATTCTCTGATTCAAACTGGTCAGCAGTTTCTTTCCCAGCAAAAACACAAAAACATATAACACAATGTGAGGAGCAGAGAAACACCTACTTCCTATAAAAGCACTGACTGGCCAAACTGACCCCAAAATGACTCCTTTAACATTTCATTTTGCTGTTGGTGAGCCAAATATATCTCAAGGAAAGCACCTATTTTGCATTGAAACCATATATTAGGCTACAGAAATATAGGTTTGACATGGCATTTATTTATTATGTATACTTACTGGTTTACATTTATTCACTACATTACATTTCTGAACATCAATTTTATAAAGCTCTACAAAAATACGATATGTTCCTAAAAAACTGAAATAGCAGAAAGTTGTATCTATCGGTTGGCTATACCAAATTCATACAAGAAACTGTTGACAAACATGTGTGGAAAATAGAACACGGCCAGGCTAGTAGTTGGAGCTTGATTTTGACTTGGATCTCTGCAGATGTACATGTTAGATCAGTTCCCCACATGGCTGCTGAATGTTGTGACTATGAAAAAAGAATGTAGTGACTATGAATGCTTAATATGGTGAACTTGAGTACTGAATGTGAACGCTGAATGTGGTGACTATGTAGACTGAATGTGGTGACTATGAAGAATGAATATTGTGACTATGAAGAATGAATATTGTGACTATAAAGAATGAATGTTGTGGCTATGAAGAATGAATATTGCAACTATAGAGAAGGAATGTAGTGATTATACATGCTTAATATGGTAAACTTCAGTACTGAATGTGAAGATGAATATGGAGATTATGAAGACTGAATGTTGTGACTATGACGACTAGACTGAATGTGATGACTATGAAGGCTGATGTGATGACTATCAAGACTGAATGTGGTGTCCTGCACTAAGGCTGATGTGGCTGGATATGACGCTGCTATTGAACAGCTCTGACCGGAATCTGAACTGGACCTCGTCTGGACGCGGTGTGAGCCCGCGGTGTCAGATACCATCTGGGTCTGCAGGCGATGATGTGCGATGCGTGTGAGTGAGTGAGCAAGCACGAGAGCACGAGCCAGCTAATGGACACCGGCTCGACCGTCGAGATGAGATTAGCCGCGAAAGGCCCCAAAGACAGCCAAGGTGACAGCAGTAGGGTGGCAACTAGCCACAAGATCACAACACCAGCCAAAAACAGCCAAAAAACACTTTCACAGCCAAACAGTGAAATAAGATTGTAAAATACTCCAAAAATGAGATACACTGACAGACGCAGACTGCAAAAAAAAAGAAAAAAAAACAACAAACAAGGGAACTATTGATCCCCTCTTGACTTATATTTTGCTGGAATGGTTTGTGTGTAACATTTCCTGGCCAAATATATTGTTAATGTCCAGTAATTACTCATCCTGGTGAGGGCCGTGGCCGTATTAAATGTGTATTTGTTCTGCTCTTGGCAGTGACATGATAACCTTTACAGCACTCTTGCTCACACATCTCTGGCCTGGAGCTCACTATCCGGCCGGCTATCCGGCTGTCTGACTGTCTGGCCACACACACACACACACACACACACACACACACACACACACACACAAACCCTACACCCTGGACTAGGCTTAGTGACACAGCTAGGGATGCTAAACACTCTGGCCTCCTTACCCCCTTCCCCTCACACACACACACACATACACACACACACACACACACACACACACACACACACACACACACACACACACACACACACACACACACACACACAGCTGTCTGGATGTCTGGCTTGGGCTAGCCTTAGTGGCACAGCTAGGGATGCTAAACACTCTGGCCTCCTTACCCCCTTCCCTCCTCACACACACACACACACACACACATGCACACACATGCACACATACACACACATACATACACAAACACACACACACACACATACATACACAAACACACACACACACAAAGACACACAGACACGTACACACACACACACATACGCACACACACACACACACACATACACACACACACACACACACACATACACACACACACACACACATACACACACATGCACACACACACACACACAAACGCTACACGTGCTGTCAAATTGGGTCAAGCTTTTGATGAAACAGATTTGCACATCGCTATGGTAACAACACCATGTTGTGCTGCCAGACACAACAAAATGAAGGACCTGTAGCTGCATCACTTAAGCACTCCTTCTTTTCCTCATGTCTCTCTCTCTCCTTTTCTCCCTCATCTCTCCCTCTTTCTCTTTTTCTTCCTCTCTCTCTCTCTTTCTCTCACCCTTTGTCTCTTTCTCATGTACACAGATGAAGGACGAAGGTAGTCTGGTCATATATCTCTTAAGCTCTCCCTTTCTCTCTCATCTCTCTCTCTCTCCCTCCCTTTCTCCTCATACATCTCTCTCTTTTTTCCTCGCTCTTACTCTTTGTCTCTCTCTGTCTCTCTCTCACGCTCTTGTTCTCTCTCTATCATGTACACAGACGAAGCACTTGTAGTCTGGTCATGCATCTCTTAATCTCTCCCTTTCTCCTTCTTTTCTTGCTTTCTTTTTCCTGTCCTCCTCTCTCTCCCTCTTTCATTCTGTTTCTTCCTCTCTCTCTCTCCTTCCCTATTTCTCTTGCCCTCTATCTCTTTCATAAACCCAGATGGTTGAGATAATGTCCTTCAGGGCCAAAAAAGCAATAGACACGCTTTGTTTCATGGAATAAGCATGCAGGTTTCTGAGAAAAAGTGTGTCATCGTCAAGACAAGCTTTCTTTAGAAAAAGAATCAAAGAAGACAACTTCCGTACAGACCGGTTGTTTATGAATCACTGCGAGAACAAAAGACACTGAAGTGTACTCATGGGAAAAATCAAACCGCTTTTTGTTCTCCTCCAAGGCCTTAAAAGTGTTCTATAATATCTCACTGGTCAGGCACTCAGACCGGTCTGTTGTTATACATAGGGCGGGTATGTGTGTGTGTGTGTGTTTGGGGTGGGGGGGGTGGTGGGGGTCGGGGTGTTGTCTGTCACTACTGCTTGTCTTGAATTTATACATAGAGTGAGTTGGAGGTGGGTGGAAGGGGGGGGGGGGTGGTCTGTCACTACCCCTTGTCTTGAATTTATACATAGGGCGATTTGGAAGTGGGGGGGTGGCGAGTCTGTGACTATCCCTTGTCTTGAATTTAAACATAGGCCGGGTTGGGGGTGAGGGATTGAGGGTGGAGGGGTGGGGGGTATCTGTCACTACCCCTTGCCTTGAATAACATTAGCAAGAGAGGGCAAAACAATGTCCCCGGAAAGCCGAGATGACCGCAGCCACAGACACGGGGCAATTCATTGTAAATGCCAGCGCAGCCCCCCACCCCACCCTACCCCCACCCCCCTCAGTCGATAAACACACGCTAATGTGGGGTCAGCAGGGATTTTCATTTAGATTAATGTGGCAGACGTGTAATTGTGAAATCTATAAAAGTTGCTTCAAAGGTTGGCCAAGGCTAATGGGCTGCTCCAGTCTCTTTTGTAAACACAGAGCGTCGGGCTCTCTCTCACTGGGGGAACAACATTACCAAATTCTGTGTGCTCATTAAAAGCCATGCTGATGTGCTGAGGTGCTGGGGTGCTGAGGTGCGTGTGTAGTCTTATCTTTGCCCTTTTGATCCAAAGCCCTGGCTAAGCCTCGGGTAAACCATTGAGAACTTTGCAATGTCACTCCTCACACATGTACACACACAACCATACACACACACAACAAGCACACACACACATGCACACATAGACACACACACACACACATGCATGCATGCGTACACATGTACACACATGACCACACACACACACACATGCGCACGCATGCACACACACACACACACACACACGCACACGCGCACACCAAATACACACACACAATGCATACATACAAACACACACACACACACACACACACACACTTGCACATGACCGAGCCTCAGGCATATCATAGGGTGACCTTCAGTGCCCACTGCCCCCTCAAACATGCCCCACCCCCCATCAGCAAAAGAACAACACAGCACATGTAGCCCCTATTCAATCATCCATCCCCCCACCAACACACACACACACACACACATGTATGCATGCACATGCACACACACACACACACACACACACACACACACACACACACACACACACACACACACACACACACACACACACACACACACACACACACACACACCTTGATTATAGTCTATAGTATAACACTTCTCATTGGATTCAGTTTAAATGAGTGTCTGCCGGTTGGGATGTCTGCTTAAGCAGAAGGTGGGACAGAAGAGACTGCTGTAATATGTTTAAGGAGCCACTAGGGCAGTGAGAGAGAGGGGAAAAAGAAATAAAGAGATGAAAAGAGAGATGGAGGTAAAGGGAAAGAAGAGAAAGACAAACAGAGAAAGAAAGGGGCTAATATGTGGCAGACTCCTATGACGCACTGGCCCTCTCCTCTCCTCTACCTTCCCACCGAGAGGTAACGCAGGCAGCATAAAAATTAAAGAAGAAGAAAAACAGAGAGAGGCACATCTTTTATTATTATATTTCTCCCTTCAGCTAAAGCAGCGGAGAGGGAAATGAAAGGGGATGGGGGATAAAAGCACTTTACTTGCTGAAAAACAGGGACCCTGTGAAATCCTCCTGAGCAGCTTCTCAGAGTGCTGTGTGAGTCTAATGCGAATGCGAGGTATTGGCCTTGGGCAGTGGGCCTGGGCACCAGGCTCCCGAATTTAGGTTAAAATGTTCTGCTTCTCTCTTCTCCCCTCGCCTCCCCTCCTCTCCTCCTTTTCTCACCCCTCCTCTACTTTCCTCTCCCCTCCTATACTCTCCCCTCTCATCCTCTCCTCTCCTCTCCTCTCCTTTCTTCCTTTTCTCATCCCTCCTCTCCTCTCCTCTCCCCTGTCCTCCTTGTCTCTTTTTATTGTCCTCTCCCCTCCTCTCTTCTCCCCTTCTCTCCTTTTATTTTTTATCCTCTCCTCTCCTTATCCTGCCCTCCCCTCCCCTCCGCTCCCCTCCATTAGCCTTGCGGCTGTTGGATCTGCATGCTCCTGTGTGTTTTGAGGTTAAAAGGAATACATAAAGAGAGAAACAAAGAGAAAAGAAAAAAACCACAGAGACAGAGACAGAAGCGGAGATTGACAGAAAGACAGAGAGAGAAAGACAGAGAAAGAGAGAGAGAGGGAGAAAGGGAAGGGGAGGGTAGTAGAGTGCAGCAATTTCACATGCACCTTCCCTGCTGCAGGCATGTTAGTGTGGAGCCAAAGTGAAATTTGATGAAGGCATAACAAAGGCCAAGAATGCATGCGGTTGTTTACTTAGCACACCTGTCATCATGCTCACACACATACCACCACCCCATCCCCAACACACACACACACACACACACACACACACACACACACACACACACACACACACACACACACACACACACACACACACATACACACACACATATACACACACAGACAAAGAGTATGCTGGAGGAGGCTATATTATCACAACAAAAACAAATGTATACTGCAATGACTGTGTGTTTGCAAGTGTGCATGTGTTTGTGTGTGTGTCTGTGTGTCTTTGTGTGTGTGTGTGTGTGTGTGTGTTTGTGTCTTTGTCTGTGTGTGTATTTGCATGTGTGTCTGTGTGTCTTTGTCTGTGTGTGTATATGTGTGTGTGTATGTGTGTGTGTGTGTGTGTGTGTGTGTGTGTGTGTGTGTGTCTGTGTGTGTTGGGGATGGGGTGGTGGTATGTGTGTGAGCATGATGACAGGTGTGCTAAGTAAACAACCGCATGCATTCTTGGCCTTTGTTACGCCTTCATCAAATTTCACCTCATGACATGATACTGAAATCCATGGAATGTAGAGTGTGTGCATATGTGCGTGTGTGCGTGCATGTGTGTGTGTGTGTGTGTGTGTGTGTGTGTGTGTGTATTTGTATGTGTCATAGTAAGCATTTAGATGGGGTAGGTGTTTCTCAGGAAGTTAATTACAGAACTGGAAGCTCAAAAACATTGCCTAGACAAAGCAAAGCTGACTCATTCAAAGGCCATACACGTTGCCAATTTGAGCTTGTCAATGTGCTGTTCACAATTTGTTTTTGCTTCACAAAACAAGACAGGGGGAGGTAAGAAACAGGGAAAGAAAAAAAAGAGAGGGGAAGTGAAAGACACAGAGAGAGAGAAAGAAAGCAAGAGAGAGAAAGAAAGCGAGAGAGAGAGAGAAAGAGAAAGGGGGACAGAGACACAGTGAGAGAAAGAGAGAGAGAGAGAAAGAGAGAGAGAGAGAGAGAGTGAAAGATGGAGGCACACCAAAGCAATTAGAGGAGAGAGCCAAGAAACAGACACAGGATGGAAAATGAAGGACGGGTGGGAGAGATATTGTGAGAGGTGGTGAGAGAGAAAGAGAGAGACAAAAAAGAAAGAGAGAACTAAAGAGATAGACAGTGTGTGTGTGTGTGTGTGTGTGTGTGTGTGTGTGTGTGTGTGTGTGTGTGTGTGAGAGGGGGGGGCGGTGAGAGAGCAAGAGAAAGTGAGAAAGAGAGAGTATGTGTGTGTAAGAGACAGAGAGAGAGGGAGAGAAAGAGAGCGAGAAAGAGAGAGTATGTGTGTGTTAGAGACAGAGAGAGAGGGAGAGAAAAGGAGAGAGAGAGAGAAAGAGAGAGTATGTGTGTGTAAGAGACAAAGCGAGAGTGAGAGAGAAAGAGAGAGTATGTGTGTGTAAGAGACAAAGAGAGAGGGAGAGAAAGGGAGAGAAAGAGAGCGAGAAAGAGAGAGTATGTGTGTGTAAGAGACAGAGAGAGAGGGAGAGAAAGAGAGCGAGAAAGAGAGAGTATGTGTGTGTAAGAGACAGAGAGAGAGGGAGAGAGAGGGAGAGAGAGTTTCCATGAGAGTGTGTGAGACAGAGACAGAGAGCTTGTGAGAGAGCGCGAGGGAGTCAAAAGGCTGGCGTGCTGAATGCCTGGCCTAATTAGATTAGGGCCAGCAAATTAAAAGCATTTCTTTTTGTTCCCCTGCTCTCTTAACGAGCTACGAGTGTTTCCAGTCGGCGGAGGGAGGCAGATAAGACACACACGAGGAGTAATGACATGCACTGCAAAGTCCTGCCTGCACGTGACTCGTGACTGGCTGTGCCCACTGCCAGCTCTTGACTCAGCACTCTCAGGGCTTTGGCCAGCTGCGTGCTAACTGTCTGCTAACTGTCCATTGTCCATTTGCACTGATAGATTCACTTATTCAGTTCACTGTCATTTATTCCATTTTGGAGGACACTGTGCTAGGGTTCTAGTTTGGGCGTCGCACCAAGCTTGAAGACGGAACTTTACCATTAACAGGAAGTTCTCAGATCAGCGGGCATCTATCAAATGCTTCTGTATACTACAAAATGCACAATAAGGGTAATATAAAATATCACACGCTCACACACACATTGACATAAATAGTAACAAACCAGTAACAAGCACACACAAACACCCTTGACCTGTACCAGTCATACACACTATGATGGGAGGGGCAGTGGGGCAGCGGTAGAAACAAAGGTGGGCAAATCATCTGCACAGCAGTAAAAAAAAACAAAATGGCAAAGTGCACAGGGACATGCTGGGTACATGCTGTACAGAGGTAGGAAGTGGCGGCGTAGACTGCAGTATGTGTGTGTGTGTGTGTGTGTCTTGTAAGGATCTGGCTATAGATCACCACAGTTTTCCCCAGAAAGTTTAATATAACTCAGCTGGACACAGAGGAAAAATGCTGTTCTTCATTTATTATAAGAGCCATACTATGACAAGGCATAGGGCGGACATAGTCTGCGGTATTTTAACAAATAATACACTTACGGTCCTTTTCTGGGTTGGTAGCATTTACACACACACTCTGCAAGTGGTATTAGAAGCACAACAGAAGAGGCAACCAAACGTGACGTCATCAGGGGGCGATCATAACAGTCTGTATGTGTGTGTGTGTGTGTGTGTGTGTGTGTGTGTGTGTGTGTGTGTGTGTGTGTGTGTGTGTGTGTGTGTGTGTGTGTGTGTTGTACGAGCCATTAGCTACATTCCTGCCCCTGCAGCACTTTGCTATCAGAGGGCTGCCAACCCTT
The DNA here is from genome assembly GCA_030347295.1 of Setipinna tenuifilis. NCBI lineage: Eukaryota > Metazoa > Chordata > Actinopteri > Clupeiformes > Engraulidae > Setipinna > Setipinna tenuifilis. The sequence goes on from CM059278.1 coordinate 7,534,138, forward strand.
AGCCTGGTAACCAGCCCCTCGTACTTCATTTCATTTTGTACAGATGGTCTGGATGTGCTGTATTGAGAAACGTTTTCTTCCAGAAGGTGTAGACTGCTGAAGTTTAAAAATGATTGGATTTGCCTTTACCCAATTGCTAACGTCTGGTCCTGATCCTGGTCCTGGTAGTGAGTCTGGCTATAAACCTGCCTATGCATTACAATTCAAAAGTCGCACACAAAGTCAACATCATCGCTCTGTAGAAAATCAAACAAAGTACAAGGGGCTGGTTTACCATGCTAGTCAACCCTCACACAGTCAGCTCGACAGTCCAGCAAATGGCCCTTTTCCCAAGACGAGCAGCACATACACAAAAACATGTGCGCACGCACGCACACACACACACACACACACACACACACACACACACACACTCCTTCCTACTCACTCTCTGTCGCTGTTCCTCGAACACGGCCTCGTGAACACTGCAGGCAAAGAGGGCCGTGGGCAGGTCACTCAGGTCCATCATCTCCTCGCAGTTCTCGTCGTTCTCTCCAAACACCATCCCCTCTTCCTCGTCCTCCTCCTCGGGGTCGCTGCTGTAGCACTCCGAGCTGTCGCCCCACCTCTTGCCCTCGTCACGCAGCATGGCCCCCAGCTCACCGCAGACTCCCCACACACCTGAGATAGACCAGGAGATAACCAGGAGAGGGACGGTAAAAGGAAGAGGAAGAGATATGGCGTTATTGTCAGTGATGTCATGGGCTAGCGGCGAAGGAGTTGGCCTGGCAGCCAATGGTACACAAGTTCAATTCCACACACTGACACTGATATCTATTCATTTGTCCTACGTTTTTATACAGCACTTACAATGACGGAACACCCATTAAGACGGTGCGAGTTAAGAGACTTAATTGGCACAAGGCACCAACTAACATGCCTCCGGTCAGATGGAATAAAGTAAATGGCAGTAACCTCCTTGTCTGAAGCCTGGGTGCTGGACCATGGAACAGGCCCAATGCAATGAAGACGATTATGTCTACAACACCAGTAATATGCTGTCAGCAATCTTAATATTGTTTGATGAATGGCTAACGCCCAAAACATCACTATTATAAAAATTGTTGGGAGCATATTACTAGTGATGCGTCCTATCTTCTTTATTGAGATCAGATGGCAGAAAAGCTTAGTAATGGGACTGGGAATGGGAGATGCGTTAGGGGAGTCAGTGATGCTCAGGAGGGAGACTCAGGAGAGAAGGTTAGGAGTATAGATCTATAAGACTAAGCCCTTGCAGTATAGATCTATAAGACTAAGACCAAGAATCGGGTTTATAGAAAAGAATAAGAATGAAAACAAGAACAAGATAAATGAACACTCTAATGTATAGATACCTCATTTCTGCATCATCATACCATGACCTCTGTCAATGAGGAGATTCATGTTCAGTTATTCAGTGCATATTCATGTATATATATTTCTTTTCTTTCATTACTAACAGCATAGTCCACTCTGAACTGAAGTCAGAAGACAAGCTAACTCAACTAATGCTGCTAACAACATTACATGTTCCACTCACAGCTAACAGTTATATGATTGGGTTAGCCAACCAGTGATGTCATCACACCACACAGGCAGCCAATCGCACCAGTTTACCAGTGGCCACTTGGCCAAGTCAAAAACGTGCTTCTCATCAAGCTGCACTTTTTAACATGAACCGTTTTCCAAAGTAATATATCTCACATCTCGTAATGTTTGTCTGTGATTTCTGTATATTAGCAGTGTCATTTGTGCTGCCCAGCCCATTTTAATAACTGCAAACACAAGAACTCTTTCTGTATAAAGATTCTTTTCTGCTTAAGTGATCTGTAAACCTCATTAAGCTGAACCTGAATGTAATGAACAGGGTGTTGTATAATTACATTCAAACGTATAACTGGGCTAGGCCATTTCTTGTGAAAAATAACCAGTTGTGTGAATTGTATGAGGATTATTGTTACATGGTTACATGGGATAGTGCCTCCGCCTAGTGGACCTTTCAGGGACAGCACCGGCTTGACAGGCACAAAAACATTTCTAGTGAAGTCCAGGGTGTACATGATGTAGGATGCAGATGACTTCAAATAGTCTAAACTTCACGATATGAAGAGAGCATTTACAGTCTTTCAATTACCATCACCAAATCGCCATAATTTGTGTGTTTGTTAAGCCAAAAATCTTACATTGAGCTTATGATCTAACCCTTCGTGTTACACCGTCCTTTAATGGAGAGATGGAGAGTTTTATCCCTGAGTCGCACCCCCCAAAATAAACCCGATACAATGACTTTTGGTCACTTGATATGGTCTTCGATATCAGTAATGTCTGAGGCTATGTGCAGATTCTGACGTGATGCTCTGTGTATAATAGGCTTATTACTATCCAGAGCTACACGCATACCCAATCGTGACTCTTCAACATGACTCTGGTGGTTGTCATACTTCAGCCACTCACGAAATCAGTCAACAGGTGGTCGACATGACAGTTCAGCTGTAATCTCAACGTCCCACTCACAGTGAAAAGAAAACACCCGGCGCAGTAAAATAACTCCAAACGTCAATCAACTCGGCTTTATTTAGCCTTCTAAGGAGAATTAAAATATGTTCACTGGCCTATCAAACCAGACAGGGGATGTTTTGAGTTAGTCCAACGGCGCTTAGGCTACACATGAGCGGAAAATAAGCACTAGTGATAAAGTTACATCAGAGCGGTAAGATAAAACGACTTAAGCTTATCTGAGCTGTCACGCAGCATGAACACGCCTCGATGACAAATGCCAACGATAGAAAACAAACATGATAAAGTGACAGCCTAATACCATTTAAGTGCCTGGAAATCGGCGATTTCTTCTACTGGTAGACCTACAGTAACCTGTTACAGACCATTTCCAAAGAATATCACTTACCAGAATTGACTGATAGTGATCAAACGAGCGTTTTCCGATAATAACAATTTTAAACGATGGCGTCGATCCAGATTAAGCTTCACATAGATTTATTATGCAGAAAGATGCATGCCTGCAGCGTAATTGAAGTTAATTTGAACGGCTGCTGGTAGAAAGCGCATCTTTCATTAGATTATTAGAAGCGCAACTACAGCCTACCCCATAGGCAAAGTGCAACCAATAACATTCGGGCTTTACAGTAATCAACCAATCAGCGGGTCGCCTGCAGTAATAGAAGGCGGTTCATGTTAGTGACTCCAAGGAAACAAGAGCGCAGCCGTGATGGTGATTTTCTGCAACTACTGTTAATTAAGCCACAATTATTAAAGAAAGTCTAAATGCCACCAGTGGCAGTTTAAATACTTAAGTATAATTTTAATATAATAAAACCACGGTGCTGCATACTTCTTAATTGGCCAACGTTGTTTGGCTAAAAATGATTGTCCACTGATTTCTATTACATTTCTATTTCTATCCCCCCCGGCTCACGAAGCACTGCTTAATACACTTCAAATACATCTTTGTGGAACTTACAAAGATTTCTGTCAAATTGCACTCTGAAGGCGTGTTGATGGACGTGTACTAGTGTAGTGCATATGACATTTGCATTGTGTTGCTTCTTTCACTTTTACTATTCGATGTAAATGCACTTCATGTGACAATCACTTGTATTATGAGCTTTGAATGATAATTATACACTTGCCAGATGACTAAAAGCAGCACATACAATGCCACTGGACCTTGGTTTCTGTCTTTGACAAGAAAAAGCATTTCTCCTCCTAACAGATCTTACATCACACTCAAATCTATCTACAGCTTTTATACTCTGAAGCGTATTTGCAACATGAAGAGTTCTGATGCAAAACCCTCCATTGTCTAAGTACATTTGCGATGAATTTACAAAAATATATTTACATAATTTTGATAAATGTTATCAGTCCATCTACAATTGGATTGTTTTGGCTTGATTTCATTTGAAAATATTGAAATTCCAGTTTGATAAAGATTACTTATTAAAGCAACTTCATTTTCTCATATTTCTGAAGATGGACTTAGAAGACATTGAATTTGAACTGTTCAAATATGAAAGGATCTATAGGTGGTACTTTGCGCTGTTTAGGTACTTTAACTAAAGCAGTTGGCTACACGTTCAGACAACCATTACAGAAGCAGATGCTCTGTGAATGAATAAATTATCCCTGGACTCATTATTAAAGAACATTTGGGCACAGACCAACCAAATACAACCATCTGCGTCTGACATCACCTTCTGGAGACAGACATCATGACACGATGTATATATACCGTGGATATATGGATTCTATTCTCTTCCATCAATCTATCCTATCTATCTATCAAATCCATATGGTCACCATCTGGTCAATAGTAACTCATAAGTCATAATCCAGATTAAAAGAGATATTCACTATAACACTCAGTTATAATTTATCCCCAAGACATTAATGATATGACCTTCATTGGTGATTAACATCACATTACAGTCTGTCATTGTCTTGCATTACTTCACCATCACAGGCAGCTCTCGATTTTTTTACACTAACAAACATTTACAGAGTACACCTTCATAATCAGTATGGCATGCAAAAACATATGACAAATGGCAACATAAAGTGAGTAATAAATTAATATTTGACGACAGTTAAAGACATCAGTACATCAGTACAACGGCATCAAAACCCATACACACAGCAAATATTATGCATTAAAAGGCTTTTCAGCTTTCATCAGTACCTTTGTGTTCACATTAAATACCCCCGAAAGCATGGAATCATGATTTGTTTGGGATGTCGGATTACTTCTTTGGGACAAACAGCATCTTGGAAAAGCTTTACAGTTTTGGAATGGGCCAGTCCCAGGCACCTACACTCCGAGAACACTAGGCACTTAGAAATGACGGACACCTCAAAAGGCAAAAAAACATCCAGTGTAAGTAAAGTAAGCACTTCCGGGTTAAGGCAGTCTTCATAAACGCATGCAGCTTATTGGACATCATTACTTAGTGGAGCAACGATACATTTCTAATGTACAACCTCAACAAGAACCTTCCAGAAAAAACATTGCACTGTTGTTACATGACACTTGTAATGACACTGCATCAATTGATCAGTTGTTTTCTAAATGCTCGATCCCTTACATTTACATCTTACCACCTTTACAACTACATTTGTCTGCCAATTCAAATTTGAAAAACTAAACAAAATATAATACGTTACTGCTTTGGAGTGTAGCCTACCATTTTAGGTATTCATTTCAGTAGTACCATGGAATGTTCCGGCATCTCATTCAGTAGAGGGAAGAGGCCGGTCAGCCATTTTATCTACTAGCCACAGACTAGCTCTTGGGTGTCTTCCAGTTAAGTCCTCATATAATTTAACCTTTGTTCTTGGCTACAGGTACTGCATGTAATTCATCTCTCATGGCCTTTTTCTCACAGATGAGGGACCACAGCAGGAATATAAAGACAGATATGAAACAACTAGATACATACAATAAATACAGTGTTCACCTTAAACAAGCACAGAGAAAGATACACTAACACAACCAACCATCGGCCTTGGAATGGCTCTTACGGTCGATGCGATGCACTAACACCCAGACATCTGTGGTGAAATATCCAGGTGTGGGTGTCACCAGTCAACTGTGTTGTCACCAGTCAAGGTGTGGTCTGTGGTGAACCATCAAGGTGCGGGTGTCTTGCTCCATGTCCAGGTGTGGTCTGCGGTCGAGGTGTGGTCAAAGATGATCCATTCAGGTGTGGTTTTATGGTTATCTGGCCAAGTGTGGTCTGCAGTCCACTCCTTTGCCTGACAAATTTAAGTGCTTGATTTAAGACGACTTCCTTTGATTTTTTTTTTCTTCTTCTTCGTTTAAAAACAGTACAGTAGTTAACATTGCTCACTAAATCACAACACAGGCTGGAGAAACCATGACAACAGGAGAAGCTTACATGACTTCTCACAACAGCCTGTCTCTATTGTGCAGATGTCGCAATAAAACAAACACCAGAGTGCATGTCGGTTTCTGTTTGTGAGTGAGGTACCACCTCCTCCTCTCAGTACAACGAGCAGACACCTCTGGCTCAACACACTCCAGTTCTGTGTCTACGAGGGGAGGATGAGAGAAGAGGTGGACTGCGTGTGTGTGTGTGTGTGTGTGTGTGTGTGTGGGAGGGGGGTGCACCTGTTTGAGGGGAGACCCACCGCCCCCCCCCCTCCTCAATTCACACACCCTCCGCCTCCCGTTAGTCTCTCTTTAGCTCGGAGACCTTCTGGGACGTGGGGACCACCGTGACGTGCTCCTGTGTCACAGGAAGTGTTGCCGGGGTGACGCCGTCGTTGTTCACCAGTGCCCCGTAAGAGAAGGAGCCGTTGTAGTCTGGCTGCACCGGCCAACCCTTGTCATGGATAGTGGGAACACCTGCAGTTTAGAAAGATTAAAGAAAAATCAAATTGGTCATTGCATGTATTTATGGTCTTCCACCCCCTATCATTGCAAAATTCGAACATTACAAACAGAAAGAATTCATAAAAAGCAAAGGCAAACTCTTAAAAGACACTGCGTTTGGAATGAACGATCAGTTTCCCAAGGAAATAAACCATCGCAGGAAAATACTCGTTCCAATCATGAAGGACTTCCGTGCCAAAGGACTACGCGCTACAATATCAGTGGACAAACTATATGTCGAAGGAAAACTATATCAAGATCGCAAAATCACTACATGGTTGAACGAGCTTACTGACAACCCATAAATCAACGCCAAAAACGTATTCCATGGAACCTAAAGTAGCCTGTAGTCTGTTACAACTGTCTTTGGGTCTGCCTTTTGGACTAACTGGCGAAAGAACTCTCAATCCTTCTCTCTCTCATTAACGTGCGTTAGATCAACCTACATGTTCAATGCTTGTCTGTCTTTATGTTTATACGTGTTCCATGGCTGCCACATTCATACGTTGTCTGTCTTTAAGCGTTTTTTCTTTTTTTGTTTTGCTTTTTGTTTGTTTGTTTTCTCTACCTTATTTTCCCATTATTTGCTTATCCGTGCTTGTGTTTATGCTTGTCTGTGTTTGTCTTTATGTTTATACGTGTTCCATGTTTGTCACAGTCATATGTTGTCTGTCTTTAATTGTCTGTTGTCTATTCTACTTTATTTTTCCCATTCTTTTCTTTTTCTTTCTCTCAGTCTGTGTGTGTGTGTGTGTGTCTGTGTGCGTGTGCATGTATGTATGTTTGTGGGTGTATGTGTTTGTGTGTATGGGTATCTGTGTACGTGTGTGTGCTGTGAGCGTGATTTCATTCACATGTTGGGAGATGGGGGGCGGTACTGGGGAGTGGGAGGGACTGCGTATGTGTGCTTTTCGGGACACGGGGGTGGTGCTGTGGGGGTCAGGGGTTGGGGTGACACGAGACAAAACAGTAGGGGCAAAAAGCACAGGGAGGTGGACCCCGCTGGTGATGGAGGTGCGCCTCAGCAGGAGGCAGGAACACAATGGATGTTTCTGCGGGCACCAAGAACGCATCTCCGTAACCAGGGGCTCACCTCCGACTTCCTTTTTCACACATCAGCGGGTAGCAAACACGGCTATGGATCCACACAAATTCAAGAATGGGCCCTAAAGAAATAGCAGAGGACGAGCACCTGGGCATAGGCGAACACATACAATGTAAAACATACACCATGGACCAAATTACAAACAACTCTACGCACCTCTCCTTTTTCCACATAAACATCAGAAGTCTGAACAAACACCACAATGAACTGGAGGCTCTCTTATCCACCACAAAGAGCTTTGATATAGTGGGATGCAGTGAAACTTGGCTGAATGATAACTCTCACCTAGGAAGCTTGAACATAGGCGACTACAACCTAATGATCAAAAACAGAGTGCATTCTAGTGGGGGTGGAGTATGTCTATATGTAAATGCTAAATACACTGCCAATGTTTGTGATGACTTAGCAGTAAATGATGGCCACACAGACTCGCTTTTCATAGAGATAAAAGCCACACAGAGGGAAAACCTTATCATAGGTATCATATATAGGCCACCTGGTTTTAACCCAGAGATCTTCCGACAAAAACTTGAAGAAACATTACATCGCATCACAGAGAAAAAGAGAAGATGCGTGATACTTGGTGATTTCAACATTGACATTGCAAAAAATGACAAAACCAAAAACGACTTCATGAACACCATACACTCTTTTAATTTCTCCACTGCAATCAACACATACACAAGAATAACCAATCGAAGCAAAACCATCATTGATAACTTCATCACAAACATTGAGCTTGAAAAAGTAAACTCTGGTGTAATACTATCTGGAATTTCAGACCACTTCCCTATTGTTCTTTTTTTAGAACTTCCCAACAAGCTAAAATCTAAAACCAGTAATGAAATAATTAAAGTACTAAATGTAAATACACTAACAAACCTACGCACACACATTCAACGCAAAACTTGGGCCCACATATACAGATGCAATGACCCAGACATAGCTTATGAAATGGTAGTTAAAGACATACAAGACTCTATACAAAGTACCATTCCCGAGAAAACTGTAAAGGACACCACCAATAAAAAATCCTGGATCACAAGAGAAATCAAAAAATCAATCTCCTACAAAAATAATTTATACAAAAAGTATATAAAAAACCCATCTGAAGAAAATAAAGTTAAATTCACTCAATACAGAAATAAACTTACACATACAATCAGAAAGGCCAAACAAAAATACTACACAGAACTATTAGACAAATCACAAGGTGACGTTAAAAAAACATGGCAGGTGCTAAACAGAGTACTGGGGAAAGGCCCTAAAAAATCTGTTCTACCAGATGCCTCACTATACTTAGGAAACTCAGCACCTCATGATGCAAACCTGGCAGAAGTAATAAACACACATTTCATTTCCATTGGGGAAAATCTCGCACAGACCATAAAAAACCCGTCACACCTCACATACAGACAGTTTTTAAAAAATAGTCAGTCTCAGTCTTTCTACATTATGCCAACAAATAGCACTGAAGTGTATGAAACAATCAGACGCACAAAAAACTCCCGCTCATCAGGCACCGATGATATATGTAACACCATTCTCAAAGCCATAGCCAAAGAAATCGCCAGTCCACTAGCACACTGCATCAATCTTTCATTATCCTGCGGATCTGTCCCCAAACAGGCCAAAATAGCAAAAATCATACCAATATACAAATCTGGAGACAAAAACGACTTAAATAATTACAGACCAATTTCAATACTACCTTCCCTTTCAAAAATTTACGAAAAAATTGTACATACTAGACTCTACAAATACATAGAAAAATTCAATATTCTGGACCCATCACAATATGGGTTCAGAAAAAATAGAACCACATGCATGGCAGTACTCGACCTGACGGAGAAAGTATATGACGCATTTGAAAAAGGGGAACTTGCAATGGGTGTCTTCTTAGATTTGTCAAAAGCATTTGATACCATTAATTTCAATATATTACTGAACAAACTCAGCTTCTATGGCATAAGAGGAACCGCTTTAAAATGGTTCAAGAGCTATCTGTGTGGGAGAAAGCAGTATGTAAGCCTAAAAGGATCAAATTCCACCCAACAAATCATAAAACATGGAGTTCCCCAGGGATCCATATTGGGGCCGCTACTATATATAATATATATGAATGACTTCACTATGTCAACAAACACCCTTAAAAAGGTTCTATTTGCAGATGATACAAATCTCCTACTATCACACCATGACCCCTCAGAGCTACAATCAATAACAAACGCAGAGATTGAAAACGTTAACTACTGGCTCAAGTGCAATAAACTGTCGCTGAACACCAAAAAAACCAACTACATAATATTTAGATCAAATAAAAATAAAAAACAAACAGAGAACATGTGCCTGAACATTGACGGCCACTCAATAAATAGAGTAAAACACAAAAAATTCCTGGGGGTAAACATAGATGAAAACCTAAACTTTAAACACCACATTGAATTACTTACAAAAAAGCTATCCATGTACTCTGGTTTGTTCTATAAACTAAGATACCACCTCCCAAGTGCAGCACTGCTCATCCTATACAAATCACTATTTGAACCACATTTACATTACTGTAATATCATCTGGTGTAACACTTACCCAAGTTACATACATAAACTGCAATGCCTGCAAAAGAAGGTCATCCGGACCATCTTCTGGTCACACTCCAGAAGCCACACGGGGCCCCTTTTTCAGGCAGCCAGAATTTTGAAACTTGAGGACCTAAACACCTTTCTCAATGCCTGCACAATTCATCAAGTTATAAATAACCTAAACGACTGCTTATGTAGACTGATTACTGTCTGTAGACCCCTGCACCGGCATGGCACCAGAGACAAAAGGTTTTTCTGGGGTAAAAAAAGAAAACTAAAAACCACAGGTTTTAGTGTTACCTGCAGGGGTTTCCAAATATGGAACCAACTGGAAGAAGAAGTGAAGCTGTGTAAAACACTGAAAGCGTTTAAAAAAATATTGAAAAATAAGTTTTTGTGTAAGTATGCCCAATAGATAGATAAAAGGCCCACCTTGTATGACAAACAATGTAACCCGCTAGCTCAACAACTAGCTTCCAACTGTATGTGTGTGTGAGAGGGGTGGGTCGGGGTGGGGGGTGGGGGGGTTGTCTATGCACTGGTGTGACTGTCTATTGGGGGGGGGGGTGTCTTGTGTGAATGGTGATTTTGTGTGTGTTAGGTGGGTTTGTGAGCTCATGTTACAAGGGGCACCGTCTTACATTGTTGCCTCTTTACTACTTATTCAAAACTATTTTTCTTTCCTTCCTTTTTTTTTTTCTCTTCTTCTCCTTCTCCTTTTATTATTATCATTATTATTAATTTTCCTTGAGTTTTGTCTCTTCGGGTTCCCCACGTCAAGCAGCCACGAGCGGCTTTTTGGGGTTTTTCCCTTCTCAATATCAATATATAAGAAAATGACTGTACTAATCAACTCCTGAAAAGATATTGAATAAAAAATGATCGTATCGTATCGTATCGTATGGTTTTATGTAACGTAATAGTTCAGAAGGGTTGAAGCAGGCTTCACTCAGACAGTGTTTTGGATTTTTTTCAGAGTGCTGGCCAAAATATAACTCAATTGAAAAACAGAAAAAAGGCCGCAGACTGGTGACTGAATATGCATAGTGTGGCCTTTTTTATGTAATGTAATGTAATGTCTATTGTTGTGTAAGTGATCTGTGTCTGGTTTATGTTATTGTTCTGTGTAAGTGCCCCTGTCTGTTATGATTGCTTCATGTTTTTGTGTTCTGCAGAACAGGAACCAGCTGAGTCAGGCCCATCTTAACTGTAACTAAACTGCTACTTGTGATACCTTCCTGTATAAGAAACAAACTGTATGTATGTATGTAAATTACAAACTAATATACTTGAGAGATACGTCTTAGTTGCCCACTTATACAGGAGTTTTACAGTACAGATACAAGAACATAAACTTCAGGTAGGTCACCCAAAAGATCAGACTGAGCCCAACTAAACCTATTGAATCCCCATCCGATGACAAACTCTGACAGAGCAGATTTGGCATAGGTGGAGGAACTACATACAAAGGGAAAGGTGTAAAAAGTGACATTTGTTGTGTATATCAAAGTACCTAATGCAAGCACAGACGTCATTTCATGACAATGTACAGTATGTTTGCAAGGTGTGAATACGAGTGTGAATGTGAATGTGTGAATGTGTGTGTGTGTGTGTGTGTTTGTGTGTGTTTAAGGAAACTGTAGAGCTAGAGGAAGGTGTGAAAAAGATTGTTTCCTGTGTGTTATGACTGTTGTTACATGACACTAGCAGAAATGACATTGTCATTCTTTCCTCTCTCTTCTACTTTTGTTTGCACATGCCAATTCGAAAAAAAAAACAAAACTAAACAAAAAGTATTTGGTTACTGTTTTGGAGTATAGCCTGCAAGTTAAGTTATCCATTTCAGTAGTACTATGGAATGTCAGAGCATCTCATCAGTGGAGGCAAAAAGCTGAACAGCCACTGTGCCCTACAAAGCCAAAAGGCAGTAACTGCATAATTTGTCAAATTGAGTTTAGACTGGAAATTGAACAACTCATTTGTCTTGTGACTGAATCTCTTGTTTCTTCCTATTAAGAAAGTACATAAACACACCACCACTATTATACCTGCAACATGTTTGACTGGGCAGTGTGACAACTTAATAGCAATTTTGTCTCAGTTTTAGTGTTCAGTTTCTATGTCTGCAGTTCCTGCACTTTGCTTTTGTAGGGCAGCACAGTCTACTGTTTACAGATCAGCTCCTAAGTGAGACTTGGCTACTGGATGACAGGACGTTATTTGCTGGTGCCTACCAGGGATGGAAATTAACTTTTTTGTTCACCTGCCACTGTGGCAGGTAGATTCTAAAATCTACCAGCCACTCAACATTTTTACCAGCCACTTTATATATTCAACCCTTCCGCACATTTTAATGCCAAGTATAACACCCAGGGCCGGTTCTAGGCAGACATATATAAGGGGGCAGTCATAAATGTAAAGGGGGCATCATGTATACATCATTTCTGTGCTGATAGTAACAGGCAATCAATGTCTAAATTAAAGGTAATTTCCTGCATTCTGGTGCATTTTAACAGGTTGTTAGATAGCTTAATGTTAACCTTCTAAGTGAAAGGACAGTAGAAAGAAAATCCATGCTTTACATATGTTTGAAATTTAAAAATAAACTGTTATTTGGGATATCACTTAAAAATAATGCAATTAGTTGTATTTGATGTTTGTAGGCTAAGGTCTAATTAGGCGCCTGTCACTTTAAATTTCCCCTTATGATCCTAACGTGAAAAAAAGTTATGTTCTAACTTCGTTTCTATGCAAGATGCTAGGAAACCAAAGGGCTAGTGCAGATGTGGATACATTTGATTATATTTTCTATGGAATTAATAAATATTCCAAAACACCTCGAAAATACTCTTTATTAGACTATGCAAGAGATGTGTCTTGCAAGGTGCGTTTTTTTGTTTGGGTTCTGAAATCGGTTTTGTTGGCGCTATTAATAGGTTACGTTAACATCACAGGTTAGTTTTTGGAATGAACTTGTGCGCATATGGCGTTATCATCAACGTGAGAAGGCAATATACTGATGCATTCCTGTTTGGACAGTTAGGCTATAATCATCATGACTGAGCTTTCATTAGCCTACCTCAAAATGATGAACAGAAAGTTGCCTAGATCATATTTGAAATAACCACGCGCGCCTGTGCTGGATCCCAAGAAACGCTCCGTGAGTTGCTTATCAATAAATGGTAAACTTATACGCACCTGCGCTGTCTACTAACTGATAGCTACGCTACAACATGCGTCATGGAGTGCATTCATAGACTATATCGAACTTGGCTGAATGCATTTGCACATCCGCCACAGTGGCAGGTAAAATGGCAAAACTCACCCGCCAACACTCATATTTACCCGCATTTGGCGGGTGGCGGGTGGTTAATTTCCATCCCTGGTGCCTACACAGGAATAACAAAGAATAGACGACAGCTATCTAATCAGAAAGGGATTGTGAGTGGTGTGTGTGTGGGTATTTGTGTGTGTGTGCTAACCTTGAACCATGTCCATGGTGACATAGGGCTCGAACGCTTTGGCCTTCCTCCGGTTCTTGGTGATGAGGAACACACCCAGACAGCACACCGCACATCTGAGAAGCACACACACACACACACACACAAACACACACAGACACACACACGCACACAGACACACACACAGACACACACACAGACACACACACACAGACACACATACACAGACACACAGCTGGGGTTACATGACATTTGAACAGATAGAATGACTTTGGAAAAGAGCCATGCCCAATGCTACTGTACAGAAATCATTAATAGTATGGCTATAGTAGACTAAAGCTTCATTTATATTGCAAGCACTGCAAGTTTGTGAGTGCAGCAATGTTTATGCACTTGCCCTACTCCTCACTTCACATCCTGAAACAGTTTAAGCATTACTGGCTGTATGCTTGGCTTTGCATACACATATGGACACACACGCACGCACACACACACACACACGCACACACACACACCAGGATAACTGCTGAAGAAACAAAGAAATGAATGCTGACTCACCCCAATAGGTACATGCAAATGTGGAGAATATCTTCATGGTTGAACTCCAGATAAAAAATGGCTCCTGGGAGGACAGAAAACAACAGAGCATCCAGATGAGACTAAAATACCGATGGACTGAAAATCAGCCTCTGCATGCATTAAAGTTAATAACAAGTTCAATTAATAATAAGATTAAAGATAATATTAACAAAGATTCATAAAGATTAATACGATAAATTAAAATACAACATTGTGTTTACAGAAAGAAATGTGCTGTAGAGTCATTTCTATTTGGGAGTCAAAGGAAAAAAAACATTGACAACAACAATGCTATTACATGGGAATCTGAGGTACAGGTGTACATCTTCACTCATCTCACCATTTCATTCGATTACAATTATTATGACAGTGCAATTTGATTCAATATCTTAATGCATCCCAATGCCGTATTATTTTTTTTATATTACATCACACGGCTTAGATTTTATTAACAAACATTGAGTCTGGTAGATGAGACTAGACTACCATAGGCACCATAGACAAACCGGGTTACCTGATGCTCTTTTTAAATGTCACAGCTGGAAAACTAACAATTAACGTTATTACACTATAATAGATTATGGCTCTAAATCGATTATTAATTGTTCATGTCTGCATCTTGATGCATCAATTAGATGACTAATTTCAACACCCCTATTCTGAAGCATCAGTAAAAATGCAATCTCACCTGATACAATAGCTAAGAGTGTAGACAGGACGTAGTTCAGGCAGGCAATCAGAGAGGAGTCATAGAGGCATGATGCTTGGGACAGAAACCTGATTGTAGATTAGAAAAGCAGTTAACACCACACTACATATATCCAATGCATTGCATTACCTTAACATTTAGCAAACATAGTTAGCCAGAGACACTTACAGCAGTGATTTAAAGGAGAAATTCATTGTAACATCAACTTTGGGCATGTTAAAACCTGATAACAAGACATTAACAACATTATTTTTATCGAAAAGAGGCTCACCATGCTAGTGATCAGGGCAGGGAAGCTTGAAGAGACACTATTTTCTTTAACTACAGGGACAGTCCCACTGGAGCAGCTTGGGGTTAAGTGCCTTGCTCAGGGGTATAGTGGTTACAGTCCTTGAGATCAAATTTACTGCCATCTGGTGTTTCATTTGCAAGCCCCGATTACAAAGCACCAGCAAAGTGTCTTTGACAGTTCAGACACGTACAGCTCCATAAAGATGGATGGATGTGCATAACTCAATCTATTTCCAAAACTATTCATTCCCTTTACACGATCAGGTCAGTGAGATGGTTCATCCCTGTGTTAACCAGCAGGCAGCCTGGGTAAGCGTTTCTGACAGAGGGGGAACTTGCCTGGCCTGGAAGGTGACCGTGGCAACCATGGAGACCAGCAGGACGTAGAAGATGGGGTACCCCAGCTGCATGGAGTCCAGGATGCTCAGCATCAGCATCCCAGACACGGCCTTCACCGTGACAACCGTCATTGAGCCTGAAGACACAGGAGGGGACAGAAGAGGGCAGGAGGGGACAGGAGGGGGCAGAAGAGACAGGAAGGACAGGAGACAGGGAGGACAGGAGGTATAGGTGGATACACAGAAGGGGGGGGGGGTGAGAGGAAGGAGATGACGGGTGGGCAGACGAGAGAAAAGTCTCAGGCAGAGGGAGGAAAGATGAGATGGGAGAGGAAAGTGGAGATATGGTGAAAGAGAGAGAGGAGAGGAAGGAGAAGTACAAACATACAAACACAGTTAAAAACAACAACCAACACCAGCACTCTCATTTAAGTGCATCATCTCAATTCAGCGGATCATCCTCCACCCTTTACTTTTCGTCAAGCTCAGCAAATCATCCTCTGAATTTTCCAGCTGTCTGTTCAGTGTCAAAAAACCCTACAGTACTGGTGTGTAGCCTTGGGAAACAAACACAATGGCTTGGGATGGGGCTATAACCAAACCCAGCCAATCAAAACGGTACTCAGGAAACACAGAAGGAAGGGGCATCTTTTTATTGGCTGTTTTACGTTAAGGAGGAAAAGGAACAAAGATTTGCACATTGCTTTTAAAAGATGATTTATTAGAAAAGAGACAAGGCTTCCATCTTACGATCTTCGTGAGGCATCATTTAAGACTAAAACAACACTGCCAGTATAAATGCACAAAATGGCCTACATCTTTTCTCCTTTTTCTTCGTTATGTTTTTTTTTTTTTTGATTTGGCACCTGCTGAGGTACTTTCAGATGTGCGCGCCCTACACCACGCTCTGTTTTACATGAAAGGTCACAGCATGCAGGTGTTATAATGATACTCGCCGTCACAGACGCCTAACTTCTACAAACACACACAACGGCTGATAGAGAGAGACAGAAAAAAAACAAGCTGCACGCACTGTTACCATACACCAGTGTCGTCATACATGCATGACATGGCACCAGAATGTCACTGATTACAGTAGGGAACCAACGAGAAGACAATATCACAATGCCTACTGACTACTGCTTTCTGCTCCTGTGACAGTGAGAGAGTGTGGGGTGTTTACATAGGAGGCAACACTTACCCAGCAGTGACACCAACATGAGAATGATGATGAGGTAATTGGCATTGCGTTGTTTGTAGAAGTAGAGCAGCAGACAAAAGGTGATGATCTCTAGAAGCTAGTGAGGGGAGGGAGAGAGAGAGAGAGAGAGAGAAAGAGAGAGAGAGGAAGAGAGAGAGAGAAAGAGAAACAGAGACAGGGAGACCAAAATATGAACTGCAAGTTAAGTCAATACTGCTTAGCGTCCCTTGAGTCAATACTGCTTAGCTTCTCTTAGCTTGATAGAAAGTAGTATATCAGTTGCTGACAATATGGAAAATTTTTGATATATTCTGCAATCCGAATGGCAGTGGCACAGGAACTACAGAGAGCAAAACGAAACTATATTTTACCAGATAGAGAAGAAAAGGCCACCCAATCAGGTGCTTGATGATGTTCTCTGCATTCAGCTTCTCGTGCGAGTTTGGCCCGAAGGTCACGAAGAGGTAGGTTCCCGCCACAGTCAAGGCACAGCCCAGGAAGGACAAAATGTACCGCTCTGTGTATCGGTGACCCAGCCATCGGACGCAGCGGAAGGAAACAGGATCGCAAAGACATTAAACACAGTGCATTTTATATCTGATCAACTATACCACCACCACACTGCCCTTAAGAGCCTTCGAGCGGGTTTAATTTCACCACTTAGATGTCGCATTTCAACATTGCGTGTCTACAGAAACAAACAGCCGCCAGGTCAGTCCACACCCCACCCCATTACTTCATGTAAACACAGGTCAGTATGCAGGCGACTTGGCATAGACACACACACACACACACACACACACACACACACACACACACACACACACACACACACACACACACACACACACACAGGGCATGTAATATAGCTGTCTACTACAAACATCATTACACTAGCTGTTTACACAACAAAGTAAGTTATCCTTCAAGCTAATGAAGCTAAAACGCTTTTTATGGAGCTGATTTAACACTAGTCATTAAACAATAACTGTTTCAAGTGCAGCCTTTAAGATAAAGGAAGAGTAAAAGACTACACACACACAGACAGCGAGTGACGGTATGAACTGGGTTATGAGGCATTTGCATGGCGAGGCCATAATTTCCATAGAGGACAATGGGGACAGGCCAGCATGTGCGTACTCACTTAAAAACTCCTTAGCCTTCCACTTCTCCCGCAGGAAAATGAAGCCTAAAATGGAGCTCGCTGGTAAAAAATAAAGAAAAAAAAAACAAATTAATGGCAAAACAATGCACACGTGATTTTTAATGATATGCACCAGGTACCATCCCATACAATTTAAATTGCAGAAATAACAGGAGATTAATTCAGCAATCAACTATCCAAACAGTCAACAATCCACCTAAAGAGTCATTATATAAAGTACAAATAAACCACCAGCATGTACGCCAGTAAAGCGCATGCAAACACTTGGATAACGTCAACAACTTTAACTCTAGAGTAAACAACACTTATTTGCAAACACAATAAAGGTGTAATCCCTATCTTTAATGTTCTCCAACTGGCACTGGTGGATTTGCAACACTTTGTAAACACACTGATGCACAAGTCTACCTGATGACTAAGGCGAAAAGTCACTTGCGTAGGCTCTGATGTAGTTTTACAGAACCATAGCCTACTGCTTAAAAGGAAGAGAGCACCATGGAACATGTTTGTCATCTGCTAAGTCCATTTCCCTTTTTTCCCACTTTAAAACATGCATCCCCGACAGCAAGCACCTCAGGCAAACTATACAATATATAATCTGAGTCCAGGGTGTGCTTTTATCCAAACAGGTTTTTCTCCATATATAAAATCCCACACATGCATATTATTATTCCAGGCAGGACTGGGCGATATGGCAAAAAAAAAAAAAAAAAAATCTCATACTGACCGATATATCTATTTTTATCACGATTTTTCACACGATACTGCTAGTTTGAGAGCATGTCGTTTAAAACCTGTCTCTGAAGGCACAGACTACCAACATATCTCACATACTGGCTTTATTTGCTCCATGTCACTTTGGCCACAAGTCAACCATTGCCACACAACTGACCCTGTATAACTTTTTTTTGTTACCAATGACATCAGCTTCTGGGATTAACTTCAAGTTCATGTTTTATTAATTATGGCCAAGGCTGATCATTGTGAATGACCTGAGTTTTATCACGATCACCAATTACGACTGATTACTCACCCAGCCCTAGTAGGTGGTGCAAATGACCTCAAGTTCAATCCCCGGGATCTGTTATCAATGTTGCCCTGAACAAGGCACTTAACCCCAAGATGACCACCAGGTGGACTGTCCCTGTAGTCACTAAATAACAGTCTGCTATGTGGCGTGTAAAGTAAAGTAATGTACTGATTTACCGATGACAGACACTGCGTTAAGGGGGGCGATGAGCGATATGGGGGCGAAGGCGTAAGCTGCGAAGATGGTGCCCTCCCCCAGCAGGGTCAGAACAAGCCCACACCACCACGTCTTGGTCCTGTAGAAGGCCCGCGGATCCTTGGTGCCGGCCAGTACCACATGGCTGTATTTCTGCCACAAGCAAAGCAATTCAGAAAACTTAATGTATTATTTTGATTTTTTATTGTCTCATTAAATAGCACACTTTTAAAAAGTGATTTGCTAAACCTCTAAAGCAGACACATAAACATGGTGGTGGCAAAACAATCCCTGTTAACAGTTTGAAAAAATTTTCATCAGAGCTCTAACTGGGGGTGAAGGTGGGGAGGGTGTGACCTATCCGGTTGAGACTGCCCACACTGTATTACTAAGAAAAAATTGTTTAATGAACAAAAGGACTGAAGTGACTATCAATGACAACACAGCAAACGCAGAGCAAACGTAAGGACCCCTGCCCCCTGGTGGTCAGCTGATATATTTCAACCAATCATATTACTTAAATTCATTTCCTGTCAACTGATCCAGTGGGGTCAACCCATTGTGTACTGACAGGGTCCACCCATTGAGTGCGTTCACATGGACAAGTCGAAACCACTTGGAACTGGTTTGGGATCGTACCAGCTTCATGTGAACGGAGATTGGTTTGGATTGGAATTGGTTTTCCTTATCCCCCTGCGACTCCAGGCCGGGGCTGTTTCGAAACCACTTCGACTGCCATGTGAACGGGATCGGATTGGTTTTCATGTATTGCGCATGTATCAACGAAATAAAAAACGCAGTTTGTTCCTTCATACAGACTTTCTAACACAGCAGAATGCACAACACGTACGCGAATGCGTCAAACTCCTGGAACACCATGTTTGTATGCCGCCAGAAAGTTTGTTTATTGTCTTTATTTAGTAGGAACAGTGCAGAGCCCATAGAAGATGTGCCAGAGTATTACGTTTTTGTTTAAACCACCTTATTGTTTAAGTGGGTAATAATATCAGGTGAAAGGAGGAGGCTATGTAAATACATTTGCACTGACTGACTTGTAAGACTTTCTTTAGCCACTGTTTTGCGATGGAATAACCGGAATGAGAGGTGAAAAGTTCAGTCTCCTCTACGTGTCGTCTGTATGTGTAGGCATATGTGTGCAGTGCTGTAGTCTGCTGTTGCGTATATGATAAGATACATCTTACCTACGTAGCAGCTTTGTTGTGGGCAAATGTTTACTCGTGTTATGTCCATTATTTTAGTTATGTGTCGTTAGTCGCGTTATGTCCAACATTGTAGCATATAGCATTGTAAATCTT
Source organism: Setipinna tenuifilis (assembly GCA_030347295.1). Lineage (NCBI taxonomy): Eukaryota > Metazoa > Chordata > Actinopteri > Clupeiformes > Engraulidae > Setipinna > Setipinna tenuifilis. The sequence continues at coordinate 7,554,537 of CM059278.1, forward strand.
ATCAGCCTGGGTCGTCATGGCTGGGTCGGCACGGTTTGACCGATATCTTTGGCATTTTTTGCCCAAACAACACGAAACTTGGTACTGCACACACTGGTAACATTATGATGACGCTGTCCAAATTTGAGATCAAGCGGATGAGTGGTTCAAGAGTTATGCGTGGAAGAGACGTTCCTTGTATTAAAAGATAATAATAGAAAGATAGAAGTTGACTACAGCGCCCCCAATAGCGTAGCGGAAAGGGCCGGAACTCCCGCCGAATCCGCTTAGACGAACTGCATGTGAACAGGGACTTGGGGGACAGACCACCCGTTGTGAACCAATCCCAAACCAAACCAATCCCACCATGTGAACGCAGTCATTGTGTACCGACAGAGACCATTATGGTATCCCTGACACAGTCGACCTGTGGCCGCAGACTTGTAAACTGTGTGCATAGATTTGTAAACTGTGGGGAGCAGTTTGTCAATCTGTGCAAACAGAATGCTAAACTAGATTACAAGTAACTGTACCCATGGCTTTGTAATCTGTGCTCATAGACTTTAAAGCAGCATGTCAACCATGGTGGGAATTCCAGAAAAGCATCCACCAAAATGTATTTTTACATACAGTGTTGTATGCATAGGTTGTATGTGTCAGTGTGTGTGTGTGTTTTTTAACCATATCAGAGTTTCTAATGTAAGGTCAAGTTTAGTGTGTTTATTGTAGAGATAGCTGAATAACCGAAATGGAGCCTGCTGTTTTGAGTTTGACTTGCAAGTGTGCTACACCATCTGTACAGTTTACAATTCTGTAATTACAGAGTAATTATCTAAGAAAGCAGTTTTCTTCCTCTTTAGTAAGTCAGCTTTAGATTGTCCAAATATGTTATACTGTAACTGCCGTCCACCTCTTGGTACATGCTTTGTTTTTGAGTGACACATCATCTCCAAAAGAAGGTTCTCACCTGGATGCTGACAGCAATGCTGACAAGTAGGTTTCCAAATATTGCAAGCAGTGTCCCAATGAGGTTTTCCTGTTGGGCAAAACATATGCTTACATTGACTTTAAATTCCTTATTTGACTGCACAGTTCAAACTGCATATTCAAAAGGACACCCACACACTCAGATTCAAAGGTCACTTTTAAAAAAAATCACATGCAAGAAGAACATTGTCTGAAAGCTGTCAAAAAGGCGTAATCATTTACCAGAGTTTTATGAAGCCATATCAAATTCACTATGTCCAGGAAGTACAGTCAATACATACACAGTGGACAAAAGAGGACCCTGACACTTACGTTGTTTGTCCATTAGTGTTCGGTATAACTGCTACACGTCATCGAAATACAGACGTAAAACTTTAAGTTGTATGAAATTATACATTTCTTAAGTGGCAACCTGTTGTTTACCGTGTAGGAAGGAGAACTGTCGACAGGATCTGCGAAGCCGCCATCCTTTTCTTTGGCAAGGTCCAGCATTGCCATTCTTCTGGGATAGCTAACTACGCTACTGTTGGAGTGTAGAGAAACACTTTGAAAGACGGCACATTACAAGTCAGGTAGCTGAAACAAACAATCACTAAATAAAGTAGTTAGATTTCAAGACAAGACATATTACTAATAGGCTCTCTTAATAAACGCCATATTGGATATCCTGTTTATCAGCTGTGTGAAGCCAGCGACACTAGCGAAATTTTCAATATGGCCGCCACTCGGGATTTTTTCAAAATAAAAGTCTATTCTAATGCTTAATTTTAATATTTATTTGGAAGAATATCAATACAAAATACACATTTCTTACAAGAAATTCTTTCTAAAAGGTAAAAAGTGACGTTAGCTGCAAATAAAAATAAAAATAAATTAAGGGATATGAACATAAGTTGCCACAGAAATACACACATGACCTTAAAATTGTGTGGATGAGAAAACAACAAGTTGTGCATATATAAAAGGGGGGTAAAATTAAATCCTAATATCATGTACTTTAACATTATTAACAAGCCTTTATGTAGAATACGTCCGTGTAGGTACCAGGCCATAGAAAATGCCAGCTGAATAGTACCTATTGGGCCTACCATTATAATGCACGCATGACCTTAAAATTGTGTGGCTGAGAAAACAACAAGTTGTGCATATACAAAAGGGGGGTTAAAGTAAATCCTAACATGATGTAGTTTAACATTATTAAGATGCCTTTGTGTAGAATACGTCCGTGTAGGTACCAGGCCATAGACAATAGGCCCGTTCGGATAAGGGTAGACGGCTACAGACGGCTGCAGCCGGCTGTAGTCAACGATGCATTGTGGGATGGAAATGTTGCATTTTGGTTAGACTTTGTGTCAGAGTTGCCAGAAAGGCGTGGCGCTGTCACAAAAACGTCACAAGGTCAGATGACCTAAAAAACCCATGTGATGTAGCCGCCTGTAGCCGTCTGTAGACAAAAGGTGCAGCCGCTTGCAGTTGCTTTTTCCGCGGCTACAATCGTCTAACTAACGCCTCCGTGGTGACGCAACTGTGCCCTGGTTGGTTTAAAGTTCATTGACGTCTGGACACGGATGTTGTGTAGCGCTCTGTCACGGAACTTCTCATCTTATATGTACGTTATTTTAGTCCAGTTTGAAGACATATCTTTTCTCTCTCTTTTTAGCTTGTTCTGGGGCGTGTATCTGATGCTGTCAAGCTCAATCTTTTATTGATTTATGTATTTGTTAATCTCGTTTTTATTGTATTGCTTTGTGTCAGTAGGCTATACCTATTAATGATCTTTGGGTTATGGTTTTGCCGTGTTGTTTTTCATCCTTGTGTTGTGCAGCACTTTGGGACATCTCTGTTGTTTTGTTTAAATGTGCTATTAAAAAAACGACTCGACTTGACTTGAAGTCTCAATGCACCCTACTACAACCGCCCGCCCCCTTCTTGTCCCTCAAGCACAGCACATGACTTCTCCGCCATCTACTACGAAGATCAGGTGGTGTAAACAAAAGACTTGTGTCCGAGTTGACCGCCGCCTTTTAAACACCCGCCCATGCTGCGAGGCGGAGTTCTTGCTGACGCATGTAGCCGAAGTTAGACAGCCATAGACAGACCGGTGGGCCACTCGAACGAGCCTAATGCCAGCCGAGTGGTACCTATTGGGCCTACAATAGTAAAGCACACGTGACCTTAAAATAGTGTGGCTGAGAAAACAACAAGTTGTGCATATACAAAAGGGGGTGAAATGTAATCCTAATATGATGTAGTTTAACATTATTAAGATGCCTTTATGTAGAATACGTCTGTGTAGGTACCAGGCCATAGACAATAGCAGCCGAATGGTGCCTATTGGGCCTACCATTATAATGCACACATGACCTTAAAATAGTGTGGCTGAGAAAACAACAAGTTGTGCATATACAAAAGGGGGGTGAAATGTAATCCTAATATCATGTACTTTAACATTATTAACATGCCTTTATGTAGAATACGTCTGTGTAGGTATCAGGCCATAGACAATAGCAGCCGAATGGTGCCTATTGGGCCTACCATTATAATGCACACATGACCTTAAAATAGTGTGGCTAAGAAAACAACAAGTTGTGCATATACAAAAGGGGGGTGAAATGTAATCCTAATATCTTGTACTTTAACATTATTAAGATGCCTTTATGTAGAATACGTCCGTGTAGGTACCAGGCCATAGACAATGCCAGCCGAATGGTACCTATTGGGCCTACAATAGTAATGCACACATGACCTTAAAATTGTGTGGCTGAGAAAACAACAAGTTGTGCATATACAAAAGGGGGGTGAAATGTAATCCTAATATGATGTAGTTTAACATTATTAACATGCCTTTATGTAGAATACGTCCGTGTAGGTACCAGGCCATAGACAATGCCAGCCGAATGGTACCTATTAGGCCTACAATAGTAATGCACACGTGACCTTAAAATAGTGTGGCTGAGAAAACCACAAGTTGTGCATATACAAAAGGGGGGTGAAATGTAATCCTAATATCATGTACTTTAACATTATTAACATGCCTTTATGTAGAATACGTCTGTGTAGGTATCAGGCCATAGACAATAGCAGCCGAATGGTGCCTATTGGGCCTACCATTATAATGCACACATGACCTTAAAATAGTGTGGCTAAGAAAACAACAAGTTGTGCATATATAAAAGGGGGGTAAAATTAAATCCTAATATCATGTACTTTAACATTATTAACAAGCCTTTATGTAGAATACGTCCGTGTAGGTACCAGGCCATAGAAAATGCCAGCTGAATAGTACCTATTGGGCCTACTATTATAATGCACGCATGACCTTAAAATTGTGTGGCTGAGAAAACAACAAGTTGTGCATATACAAAAGGGGGGTTAAAGTAAATCCTAACATGATGTAGTTTAACATTATTAAGATGCCTTTGTGTAGAATACGTCCGTGTAGGTACCAGGCCATAGACAATGCCAGCCGAGTGGTACCTATTGGGCCTACAATAGTAAAGCACACGTGACCTTAAAATAGTGTGGCTGAGAAAACAACAAGTTGTGCATATACAAAAGGGGGTGAAATGTAATCCTAATATGATGTAGTTTAACATTATTAAGATGCCTTTATGTAGAATACGTCTGTGTAGGTACCAGGCCATAGACAATAGCAGCCGAATGGTGCCTATTGGGCCTACCATTATAATGCACACATGACCTTAAAATAGTGTGGCTGAGAAAACAACAAGTTGTGCATATACAAAAGGGGGGTGAAATGTAATCCTAATATCATGTACTTTAACATTATTAACATGCCTTTATGTAGAATACGTCTGTGTAGGTACCAGGCCATAGAAAATGCCAGCCGAATGGTACCTATTGGGCCTACTATTATAATGCACACATGACCTTAAAATAGTGTGGCTAAGAAAACAACAAGTTGTGCATATACAAAAGGGGGGTGAAATGTAATCCTAATATCTTGTACTTTAACATTATTAAGATGCCTTTATGTAGAATACGTCCGTGTAGGTACCAGGCCATAGACAATGCCAGCCGAATGGTACCTATTGGGCCTACAATAGTAATGCACACATGACCTTAAAATTGTGTGGCTGAGAAAACAACAACTTGTGCATATACAAAAGGGGGGTGAAATGTAATCCTAATATGATGTAGTTTAACATTATTAACATGCCTTTATGTAGAATACGTCTGTGTAAGTACCAGGCCATAGACAATGCCAGCCGAATGGTACCTATTAGGCCTACAATAGTAATGCACACGTGACCTTAAAATAGTGTGGCTGAAAAAACAACAAGTTGTGCATATACAAAAGGGGGGTGAAATGTAATCCTAATATCATGTACTTTAACATTATTAAGATGCCTTTATGTAGAATACGTCCGTGTAGGTACCAGGCCATAGACAATGCCAACCGAATGGTACCTATTAGGCCTACAATAGTAATGCACACGTGACCTTAAAATAGTGTGGCTGAGAAAACAACAAGTTGTGCATATACAAAAGGGGGGTGAAATGTAATCCTAATATCATGTACTTTAACATTATTAACATGCCTTTATGTAGAATACGTCTGTGTAGGTATCAGGCCATAGACAATAGCAGCCGAATGGTGCCTATTGGGCCTACAATAGTAATGCACACGTGACCTTAAAATAGTGTGGCTGAGAAAACAACAAGTTGTGCATATACAAAAGGGGGGTGAAATGTAATCCTAATATCATGTACTTTAACATTATTAACATGCCTTTATGTAGAATACGTCTGTGTAGGTATCAGGCCATAGACAATAGCAGCCGAATGGTGCCTATTGGGCCTACCATTATAATGCACACATGACCTTAAAATAGTGTGGCTAAGAAAACAACAAGTTGTGCATATACAAAAGGGGGGTGAAATGTAATCCTAATATCTTGTACTTTAACATTATTAAGATGCCTTTATGTAGAATACGTCCGTGTAGGTACCAGGCCATAGACAATGCCAGCCGAATGGTACCTATTGGGCCTACAATAGTAATGCACACATGACCTTAAAATTGTGTGGCTGAGAAAACAACAAGTTGTGCATATACAAAAGGGGGGTGAAATGTAATCCTAATATGATGTAGTTTAACATTATTAACATGCCTTTATGTAGAATACGTCTGTGTAGGTACCAGGCCATAGAAAATAGCAGCCGAATGGTGCCTATTAGGCCTACAATATTAATGCACACATGACCTTAAAATAGTGTGGCTGAGAAAACAACAAGTTGTGCATATACAAAAGGGGGGTGAAATGTAATCCTAATATCTTGTACTTTAACATTATTAAGATGCCTTTATGTAGAATACGTCCGTGTAGGTACCAGGCTATAGACAATGCCAGCCGAATGGTACCTATTGGGCCTACAATAGTAATGCACACATGACCTTAAAATTGTGTGGCTGAGAAAACAACAACTTGTGCATATACAAAAGGGGGGTGAAATGTAATCCTAATATCATGTACTTTAACATTATTAACATGCCTTCATGTAGAATACGTCCGTGTAGGTACCAGGCCATAGACAATGCCAGCCGAATGGTACCTATTGGGCCTACCATTATAATGCACACATGACCTTAAAATAGTGTGGCTGAGAAAACAACAAGTTGTGCATATACAAAAGGGGGGTGAAATGTAATCCTAATATCTTTTACTTTAACATTATTAACATGCCTTTATGTAGAATACGTCTGTGTAGGTATCAGGCCATAGACAATAGCAGCCGAATGGTGCCTATTGGGCCTACCATTATAATGCACACATTACCTTAAAATAGTGTGGCTAAGAAAACAACAAGTTGTGCATATACAAAAGGGGGGTGAAATGTAATCCTAATATCTTGTACTTTAACATTATTAAGATGCCTTTATGTAGAATACGTCCGTGTAGGTACCAGGCCATAGACAATGCCAGCCGAATGGTACCTATTGGGCCTACAATAGTAATGCACACATGACCTTAAAATTGTGTGGCTGAGAAAACAACAACTTGTGCATATACAAAAGGGGGGTAAAATTAAATCTTAATATCATGTCCTTTAATAATAACAATAGGTATTCATGTAGAATACGTCCGTGTAGGTACCAGGCCATAGACAATAGCAGCCGAATGGTATCTATTAGGCCAACAATAGTAATGCCCATGTGACCTTAAAATTGTGTGGCTGAGAAAACAACAAGTTGTGCATATATAAAAGGGGGTTAAATTAAATCCTAATATCATGTACTTTAATAATAACAACAGGTATTTATGTAGAATACGTCCGTGTAGGTACTAGGCCATAGACAATGCCAGCCGATTGGTACCTATTAGGCCTGCAATAGTAATGCCCATGTGACCTTAAAATTGTGTGGCTGAGAAAACAACAAGTTGTGCATATATAAAAGGGGGTTAAATTAAATCCTAATATCATGTATTTTAATAATAACAACAGGTATTTATGTAGAATACGTCCGTGTAGGTACCAGGCCATAGACAATAGCAGCCGAATGGTATCTATTAGGCCAACAATAGTAATGCCCATGTGACCTTAAAATTGTGTGGCTGAGAAAACAACAAGTTGTGCATATATAAAAGGGGGGTAAAATTAAATCCTTATATCATGTCCTTTAATAATAACAATAGGTTTTTATGTAGAATACGTCCGTGTAGGTACTAGGCCATAGACAATGCCAGCCGATTGGTACCTATTAGGCCTGCAATAGTAATGCCCATGTGACCTTAAAATTGTGTGGCTGAGAAAACAACAAGTTGTGCATATATAAAAGGGGGTTAAATTAAATCCTAATATCATGTACTTTAATAATAACAACAGGTATTTATGTAGAATACGTCCGTGTAGGTACTAGGCCATAGACAATGCCAGCCGATTGGTACCTATTAGGCCTGCAATAGTAATGCCCATGTGACCTTAAAATTGTGTGGCTGAGAAAACAACAAGTTGTGCATATATAAAAGGGGGTTAAATTAAATCCTAATATCATGTACTTTAATAATAACAACAGGTATTTATGTAGAATACGTCCGTGTAGGTACTAGGCCATAGACAATGGCAGCCGATTGGTACCTATTAGGCCTGCAATAGTAATGCCCGTGTGACCTTAAAATTGTGTGGCTGAGAAAACAACAAGTTGTGCATATATAAAAGGGGGTTAAATTAAATCCTAATATCATGTATTTTAATAATAACAACAGGTATTTATGTAGAATACGTCCGTGTAGGTACCAGGCCATAGACAATAGCAGCCGAATGGTATTTATTAGGCCAACAATAGTAATGCCCATGTGACCTTAAAATTGTGTGGCTGAGAAAACAACAAGTTGTGCATATGTAAAAGTGGGGTTAAATTAAATCCTAATATCATGTACTTTAATAATAACAACAGGTATTTATGTAGAATACGTCCGTGTAGGTACCAGGCCATAGACAATAGCAGCCGAATGGTATCTATTAGGCCAACAATAGTAATGCCCATGTGACCTTAAAATTGTGTGGCTGAGAAAACAACAAGTTGTGCATATATAAAAGGGGGGTTAAATTAAATCCTAATATCATGTACTTTAATAATAACAACAGGTATTTATGTAGAATACGTCCGTGTAGGTACCAGGCCATAGACAATAGCAGCCGAATGGTATCTATTAGGCCAACAATAGTAATGCCCATGTGACCTTAAAATTGTGTGGCTGAGAAAACAACAAGTTGTGCATATATAAAAGGGGGGTTAAATTAAATCCTAATATCATGTACTTTAATAATAACAACAGGTATTTATGTAGAATACGTCCGTGTAGGTACCAGACCATAGAAAATGGCTGCCGAATGGTATGTATTAGGCCTACCATACTAATACACACATGACCTTGATATTGTGTGGCTGAGAAAACAACAAGTTGTGCATATGTAAAAGAGGGGTCAAATGAAATCCTCATATCATGTACTTTAAGAGTATCAACAGGTATTTATGTAGAATTCATCCTTGTAGGTACAAGGTCATAGAAATTGGCAGCCGAATGGTATGTATTAGGCCTACCATAGAAATACACACATGGCTTTCAAACCTTCAGGTTTTTTGACCATGAAAACAAGTTGTGCATATAAAAAGGGGGATAAGACTAGGTCTTAATATGGTACTGTTTAAAATCATAGTAAGTTATTAATTGAGAGTTTGCCCATGTAGGTCCCAGTCCATAGTGATCCGTAATGGAATATGTTAGTCTGCTTGGTATAATGCCCACTAAATTTAAATTGTCTGACTGTGAAAATAACACATTTATCTGATATTGAGGTAAAATGAAATCACTGCAACATGTCTGCAAGAATATTAACAGCCAAATGCATAATATGCATGACTTAGCCTACTCATTATGGGCAATTTACATTTCTCATATACAAAAACATAACACTTGTGTTTTATACAAATAACACAAATTACAAAGTTTTCTTTAAAGATATTTACTTAAGATATTGTATGCAAGTTACTGTCATATTACTTGCCAATTTAAGGTAGAGTGCATATGAGTTTTGTACAATTAAACAAATCTGTTCAATGTCTTTTTAACGGGACAGTAGGCCTACACATGGTGCGTCGCTATGAACACAAGTTGTGCACATCGGATATGTTTGTCTCACTGTCAGTATTAATTCATCATTTGTTTTCTGGTTTTCCCACAGATTTGCGCTACTTGCCCTAGATGGTGTTGACTGGCAGTCGCTCTGTACTCCCTGAGCTGCTAGGAGACGAGGGTTGTCTGACTGTGAAGCCGTATGGGTGCAGGTCTTTAGATAAAATGTTAGCTGAACTTGCAAGACGAGTCTACTGAATTTGTACAATTAGCCTAAGCCACACTGTAGGCTAAATACAGGTGGGGTAGTTACAACCCATCCACGTCGTAAAAACATAGAAATATTGGCAAAAGCAAACTTTATAACCGAACCTTTATGCACTCTTTTATTTTGATAGTTTTTCGCCGCCATCTTGATCCTTATTGTCGCGTACTGTCGCTTACTGTCGCTGGCTACACGGTACTCTGTTTATCCGGTCTGCAGTACTTCTGCGATGTGACGTTTTGTTTGTGTTGAATTTTCGAGAGGTTCTGCCATCTAGTGGACTGACTCCATTATGTTTCCCTGATGTTTTTAGCCAAGAGTCAATTACCATATTCAGTGAAAACATGCTATAGTCCAATTTATTACTGCAATAGGATAATACTAGGATACAGCCTAGATAGGCTACAGTTAATTGTTGATTTCTTTTTTTTTTATTTGAGTGTGTTGAGTGACTACGGGTAATGGCCAATCAGTCCTGAAAAGACGGCACAATCACTTCGTTTTATAATCAAAATATGTTCTAACTTCGCATTATTCACAAGTCATTATATTGGGTAGGCTATAGATACTAGAATAGCAGGCACGTCGATTGATTAGCCTACTGATGTGTCAGTTTTCGCATGATTTTGCATGATGTGTCAGTTTTTCCATATGCTATTTTGTCTATTTATAAACAATATTCCCACCCTTCCATTCCAGAGGGATGAATGACTGACAGTTTGGTGCGTCAGTCACATCTGACCGTAAAATAACATGCATACTTTCACCTCCACTGGGACGGCAGTGATCAAACGGTCATCTGCGTCACTGTTTCCATATCTACAACATACCTCGCCTTGATTTTTTTTCTACGCTACATTTGCTTCAAATATTTACAAAACCATTTCGCAATAGCCTACTCACATAAATCATCAGCCTACTCATCAACATTTGTACAAATGTAGCTCCTCTAAGAATCAAAAGGTAGATTAGATCGACATAGCCTCTTTATGGTTTATGAAAACCATATCGTCAGCTATTAATCCACAAGAACAACAGGCAATGTCATTCACCCTTTCAGCTGTATGCGACATTCTATAAAAGTTCATAAATCCTTGGGCACGTCCTGATCCATGACGTTGCCCTGCCCTCAAACGTCATGCGGGATGATGTACACTGGTGCAAAATAAATAAGCGGTCGACGATAGAGGGCGCCAAGTCCACGCTTCTGTTCTCCATAACTACCTGTTGAACATTGACAACAAACAAACATGACCAATAAATCCTGCATTTTCTCGTTTCCCCCTGCAGAAATGGCAGGCTTTCAAATGGGAACATATGTAATTGTCACCAGTCACCAGTCACCAGACTGGACATTGGTGAAGAGGAGCTGGCCTATGGACATTTCTCCTCCTGTTCCCTGCTGGGTGCATTCTTTCCGCAGGTGGAACATACCTGCCTTCGGGAGTCGCCCCGTGCCACCTAAATACAACTGATGTCACCGTACTAGTGTAGTGTAGTGGAAATGTACTAATCCTCTCTTTCTCTCTCTCTCTCTCTCTCTCTCTCTCTCTCTCTCTGTCAATTAATTATCATTTGGAAAGTCCAAAGGGGAACTACTTTACACGATTTAAGAGCCCTAATGATGAAAAATAAATAGCAGTTTAGGAAAATGGATTAAAGGGCGAAGCCATTAGCACCGACATGGCCTCTTGTGTGTTTATTGCTCCATAGGTGAAAAGATGACATTTGATGACATTTCACACTGAATGCCATTCACTGCATGGCTTTAGATTACTCCTTCACCGCCCACTACACACACACACACACACACACACACACACACACACACACACACACACACACACACACACACACACACACACACACACACACACACACACACAGAGTTATTATAGGCTTTTCCCGCCACTTGCCCAAAGCACCTGTTGCCTTCTATTCTATATGACTAATACCAAACTGACATTAATCCATAGAGAAATATGTATCTCACACTGAATCAGTACACATCAAAATGTCATTCACAGTTATGGTTGGTGGCAAAATTGCTGTAATATTATTACTGGGTGTGCAATACAGTCACCCCCTCCTTCTCTTTCTCTGTCTCTCTCTTGCTCTGTCACTCTCCCTCTCTCTCTCTTTCTCTCTGACACACACTCTCTCTCACACGCTCTCTCTCCCTTGCTCTGTCACTGTGCCTATGAATCATTGTAGTGACATTGCATTAGCCCACAGGTTTAATTAATCATCTAAAAGATATGTAGCCAGTGGCAACACTCTGGGAACTACTACTGCAAACATGTCATCACCTATTTTTGTAGTTATTGTTGGCCATTTAGATAGCCATAGCTGTATCAGAGTCCACTCCCTTGTGTTGGTGTATTGTGCATTCACAACATATCTAGGTACTGTTATAACTTTGCTAACTATGCAGGTTCATTTTGGGAGCCAAGTAGTTTCAATGAATAGTTTTAGTTTCAATGAATGCAATGTCGATAAATGACACAACAGACAGGGAAGTTTAATATTTCATACTCGCTGTACTGTGGAACCCCGGAATCAGCATAACAGAACAGGTGCCCTCCTAAGGAGCATGACGGGAGCATCAGAGAGACAAGCCTAAGCAGTCAGTACAAAGCACATACTAGTTCAGGGGCCTCTTGATTTATTGTCCAAGCTGTGGTCAAATCTTCAGTCGGGGTTTGGCGGAGCCAAAGGCAGTTCACAAGACTTTGGGCCCTATTTTGCCGCGGCGCATTGTGCATTCGCGACATGCGCATGCTGTCATTGCTATTCTGTGCCAGCGCAACGTTCATTTTTTCAGGCAAAAAATCACGTTGTCGAGGTAGCAGATGACATTGCGCCGTGACGGGCGGCTCAGCAAAAAGAAGAGGTGTGGTCTGGCGCAAAGCGCACCAGATGCTATTATGAGGACGTATAAACCATTTGCGCTTTTGATTAATAAAAAGGTGCTTTTTCGTCACTGGCGCATTGTTGAAAAGCTATTTTAGAGGCGCACAACGCTTTGAACCCCGATGTACCTGCTGCTGCACAAATAATGAGAGTATAGCAATGTTGTGCAGTTTATAGCAATGTTCTGCAGTTTATTTACAATTTCTTTTGTCGTTTTAAATAAACAGCGATTGCAATGTTCTGCAGTTTATTTACGATTTCTTTTGTCGCTTTAAATAAACAGCGTGGCAAGTTGTAAGAAATAATATGGACAAATCATCAAAAAGAAAAGTAGTGGACTAATGGTTTGATGGACCTATACCTTCCGTTTATTTTTGATGTTTCCTTTGAGTTTAAGGCTTTGTTTCCCATCTTCTAAGGTTGTTGTACCGCTTTCGGCGCACAGCGCGTTGAACCCCGATGTACCTGCTGCTGCCCCAGAGAGGCGAGCTGAACTGGCAGAAAAATTGCAACGTGTATAGCCTGTATAGCCATGTATTTTATGTTTTAATGAGCAAACAGGCACAAATAATAAGAGTATAGCAATGTTTTGCAGTTTATAGCAATGTTCTGCAGTTTCTTTTGTCTTTTAAATAAACAGCGATTGCAATGCTCTGCAGTTTATTTAATAAACAGCGTGGCAAGTTGTAAGAAATGAAATGGACTAATCATCAAAAAGAAAACTAGTGGACTAATGGTTTGATGGACCTCCACCTTTTATTTTTGATGTTTCCTTTGAGTTTAAAGCTTTTGTTTTACGTCTTCTAACGTTGTTGTACCGCTTTGGGAACTGTTCGAAAGTTCTCTTCTTGCCAAAGGAGGACACAATTATTGAAGATATTTGCTCCCATACTTCTATGACCCGCGAAGGTTGGGGGGATTCTTTCCATCCCCGAATATTAACTACTCACGCGCTTTCACTTCACGCACAAGCAGATCAGTCTCCACCGAAAAGCTCCTCCCGTCCGGGGAAATCCGCCATCGTAATAGCAACAGGCTATGGACAATGCGCCCGCTGGCTCTTAAAGGGAATGAGAGTATAAATTCTCACTGGTTAATTGTATGTTACGCCCAAAACACACCCATGACTAATGAAGTAACTTAACCCAACCCTTTTGAACGATGCGCCTGGCGCAATGTTCGCTTTTTCCGCCATGAAAATACCAAATTCTGTCGGGAACGCCCCCAAAGCAACTTGCGCGACAGACTTTAGACAATGCGCTTATGATCGTGAAAATAGAGCCCTTTATCTACATGTGTACATCTTCATTTAGAAGGACTCAGAAAGACAGATTTATGGATAATAAAACCATGTCAGTCATGAACGAAATGTTCTTTTACTATAGGCTCTCTCTCTCTTTCTCTCTCTCTCTATAATACATCTGTTAAATATACCATGCTGCTTTTTGAGAATTGACCCATTTCAGATGGTCTGAGAAAAGCAAAACACTTCTGTTAATGGTAGCGTTTCAAAAACATCCATATGGTACAGTGTAAATACATAATGTTACATACTGTTACACACTTTATTACACTGTACCTAATTGATGTAACAGGGACAGTAAAAGAAAGTGTAACTGAATTCACTAATCAAATAACAACATTGTTATCATACAATAATGTTGTATTGTATTTTATAATCCAAATGCAGAGGAGGAAGTTTTTCCTCACCCCTGTCGCCCCTATGGACACAAGCAGGAACTGTCAACAGCACGCGAATGAACTTTCTCAGTGCTGCCAAGCTGAAACAAATGCTGTCTTGTGTTTTTCCTGCCAAACTGTTGAAGCACTTTGAGCTACAATATACTATATTAGCCTCCTGTAGGTAGACCTATGCAGTTTTTCTGAAATACTTTAGGAGGCTTCTTCTAGTGCTCTCTCACTTTGTTGGTCTTCCTTTAATGACATATAGATCGATCACAAGATATATTATTATTAATATTATATTAATATTTTACTGTTTTAAATTAGAGTATTTTAAACGATAATATATGGTGTTCCCTTTTGCCACAAGTAAGTAAACTCATGAATAAAACACCTAAAAAGATCGTTTTGTGTGAAAGAGATGTGATTGTAACATTTCACACACTATTGTATGCCACATAATACACCCTGTTCCATTTCTCTCTGTCTACAAGCCTTCAAAGCGACCTCCGTCCACCTTACACTCAATCCTCTTTTTCCGTCACTTCTTCTTGCCATGAAATGTCACCTAGAGCCTGTGGCAGCTGTGGGCTTACAGTCATCCATATCGGCTGTCACACACATCCATATCGCCTGGGACATTCCTCCTCCCCTTGCCTTGCCTCTGAGCGGCCTCCATGCATGGGCCCCGGGGCCCTGCCTTCGTCTGTGGCTCACCGCTGGAGCCTCTGAGGTCCTGGGGCAAGGGAGAGGGGCCAGTGGGCGGCAGGTAGGCCTAGCCGGGGCCTTGGAGGGGTCAGCGTAGTGACAGGGTTGAGGTGGGCCAACCTGTCGGGCCTCTCTCTGTGTCCCCCCCCCACCCCCCCCCAATAACCAACCAACCAGCTGCCCGGCTACCCTTACTGCTGCCAGGAAGAGGGCTATAGACTTACCTGGGGAGTCGTTCCCACCGAGGCCCTGGAGCTATGGATGGCTTCACTGCCACTTACGGACCAAATTCCCTGAAGTTTTAGTAATTAAGCTGTTGCCTCTAGGCTATAAGCCTCTTGGCCAGCAAACAGTCTCTCTGGGTAACAGTGCAGGCAGTGGTAAAGTAGGCTCTCAGCAGGTGTTTTTACCATGTTACTTTTGTGTGGGATAAATAAAATAATAATAATAATAATATCAGTTCTGCTGTGAACAATCTATGTAATGTCATAGTGTTTTTAATAAGCCTTTTTGATGTTGTTCGAGGGATGTCTGTTTATCAGTGTATTGTATAACATTTGTTTATGTTTTTCACAGAATGCTGCATTATGAGGTACTGTCACACGTTTCTGAATGACAGTGTCACGTCCGGATATTTACAGACACTCGTAGATCAGATGACATCTGCCGAAGAAAGGCCACCCTGTTCCAGGTGGTTGGCCTCATTGTTGGGCAATGACATGGTGCGTGATGGAGGTGGTTTGGATCTCTTGCTTGGCTGCTTGACAGTAGTTGTAGATCCCTGTCGCCCTGTCGCTCTCTCTCTCTCTTTCTCTCTGTGCGTGGGCGTCTTCTCCTTATTTACAGTGGAATGCTCGAACGTTACGGTACAGGTGTCAAGGAAATACTCCATAGTCTCATCCGTCAAACTGGTTTTAAAGAACAAACGAAAGCCTGTGACTAATCCATGCCTACCAGGCTCACAATATCGATCTTTCTCTCTGAGCAAGAACAATCTGATGGCCACCAGACCTGCCTTTTCCGTTTTTTTTTTTCTCGGAGAGGTTTCATTCCATCATTGGGTTGCGGGATGGAATGTGAGTTCGTTGGGGACGTGGAGTTGCCAAGCAGGCTCTCCTTAAATCCTGGGCCTGCACAGACTTGCCCTGGCACACACACACACACACACGGTGACACCCGTGGCCATGATCCTGCAGTGACAATGGCAATGGCAGCCGAGGGCACAGATTAAAGATACATATCTGTGCCTAATTACCCATGCATAGCTCTCTGCCTCGCCACAAGCCCTGGATGAGCGCGGCGCACCCTCCTTGTGTCAGAGGTGTAATATGATTGAAATGTCCTCAGCAAAACCCATCGTGTCACCATCCCAGTATTAATTAAGTGACTCATGGCACACATGCATATGCGAGCATCACGGTGTGTGCTCAATAATCCACAGGTTATTACTGGACAATAGAAGCAGGCTGGTTGTCATAATAACAGTAAACCCGTGGAAAATTGGAACTTTAACTTTGTGATCCTGAACTTCTCTTGTCTAGTCTGCTTCCCTTTACAGGGGTACTCTGGCGTTTCAACATTATGGGGCTGTTCTTGGATTATTTATGGATTATTTATGGATTATTTATGGATTAACTGTTATTGAGCTCACATTTCTTATCGGTAGCAAAACCACAAGACACTTTTTGCATTTACAACCAATATAGCTCATAATGGCAATGAGTGGGGTGGAGTTGGGTGGAGTTCTGTCTTCTTTTTACACTCTTAATAACATGATTAAAATAAAGAATCACCCTGAGTCTTACTAAGACCTACTAAGTTTATTTCCCTGAACTCAAACCAATGCTATCTTACTGTATGTACAAGTGATAAACACAAGTATGTTTACATACCCCATTTCATACAGACATTTTGATACGCTTTATGTAAATAAATGTAAAAGAGTACATAAAATAGGATACATAAAACATAGCTCAAAATATTGCATGAAACAAAAGTAATTAAAAGACTTAAATGTAATAGAACCAATCAAACAGTAATATATAAAATAATAAATATGTATGAACAATTGTGTTTAGTATTTAAGTTCAGTATAAAGGATCACTAATAAAAGCAAATAACAGCTATGCGTATGGTTCACAATTAGACCAGTGAGGTGAACAGCTAATGAAACAGGAGTATCACACACAAGGAACTGCTCCTTTGCTCCTCTGTTCCCCAGGTCCTTTGGCAGATATCCCATAGACACAGTGCAGCCCTTCAGGCTGACGCAAGAGATTAAACGTCTGTGTGGGCGAATACAATACAGGCACAATTTGGTGACATTTTTACAAGAAACGAAATGAAGACGTAAATAATAAGACTTGGTAATTGTTTTATTTGAGTGACATTTGTGTAGCCTGTAATTACTACAGGGTTATTTCATAAGAAAAAAAAGGGATAACACTTACACTGTCCCTTTGACCGTGTATGTACATGTGATAACATGTAACATTATGTACTTACACTGTACACACCTAACACTTACTCTAATCCCAACCCTAACCCTATCCCAAAGTTACATTGTAAGTTCATAATGTTACACGTAGTTACATGCTTTGTTACAGTGTACTTCTAAGGTAGATACATTGTTACAGGAAGTGTAACCGAAAAAAGTCACTTTGGCAGAATGCTGTTAGTATTATTTCTTACAACGCTTTCTACACACTACAAAAAAGGACAATATGTACACCATAACATAACATAACATAACATAACATTACATAACATAACATAACATAATTTTACACATCTGTAAACAGCATGTACGATGGTGTTGAAAAAGGGCATCATATGATATGTAAATGTCTTTCTACACTCTCAGAAAAGAAGGTACAGACTTTTACTTGTCACACTGGCACTACCCTGAAAGACACATAATTGTACCTTTTAACCACTGTTTTACAACTAGTCTGTACCTTCTTTCAACCATTATTTCTGAGAGTGTATCCTAACAGATTTTTACAGTGGTTAAAAGGTACAATTGTGTGCCTTTGAGGGTACTGCCAGTGTGACAAATAAAAGCACAATTCTGTACCTTCTTTGTGACATTACAAACTCACTGAATATGAATGGTGTCCACAGCAGCATAACTTAGTGCATGCACTGCTCTCCAAATATACATTGCTGCCTGCCAAAAAAAACAGGGATTTTACCATTGCAAAGAATGTGAAATACTACATCACATAACAAGACATCATGAAAATGTAAAGTACAGTGGATTGGGCATCATGAGTCAGAGCTGCCTTGCTGTCCAACACAACTCAGTCGGGGTGCCGCTAAGGGGGGGTAGATCGGGATGATTCAGGGGGCCCAGAGCTTCACAGCGACCGAAAAAGGACTAGGTTATTTTCTTTCTGGGGGCGGTGCCCCTGCAACCCAGCATCATGCCAGTGATACGTCCGTATCCCCCAGGGTTGGAGGGATAGACGGATGGAGGGATGGAGGGATGGAGGGCAGGGGCATCACCAGACACTTTTTACCCGGGTACCACATGCACGGGTAAACATGCACTGTGCCCGGGTAACAAAAAATCCAAACAAATTTCATAAACAACTCTATTTGT
Organism: Setipinna tenuifilis; assembly: GCA_030347295.1. Taxonomy (NCBI): domain Eukaryota; kingdom Metazoa; phylum Chordata; class Actinopteri; order Clupeiformes; family Engraulidae; genus Setipinna; species Setipinna tenuifilis. Next base: position 7,573,276 of record CM059278.1, read on the forward strand.
TATCATTATTACTAAATAGGGCTGGGCCATATATCGCTGCAAGAAATAAGGGACCCCCCCCCCCCCCCCTTCAGGACCTGATTCGGATTCATAGTTACCAAGAATATTTAGTTAAATGTTCCAGGAAGTGTAAGATAAAGCCAGGAATAAACCTCTAATGAAAACGATGCATCGATGCATGTCCTGATGACGTTTGATAAGAGCCGGTCTGTGTTTCTGCCATCTCATGTTCCCCCCGTCTGCTAAACTCCCTCCCTCTGAGGGAAAAGCTGTGGTAATACCTGGCTGACAACCGAATATAAATCTATATAAAAGAAGGCAGCCAGAAATAGACATTTTTCGGGGGGCATTGCGATCACATCACACCGTGTGCGTGTAACCCGAGCCCGTGTTCTTGCCAAGGCTGTGTAACTGTAGCCGCTTAGCACACTCCTCAAGCACTCAGACAGCCCCCCCCCCCCCTCTCCTCCCCTCTCTCTCCCCCCTCTCTCTCTCTCTCTCTCTCTCTCCCCTTTCGTCGTGATCTCAACAAAAAGCCCTTAATCTCAATAACACATTGTTCTTCCCGGGTGCTTTCTGCAGGGCCCTGAGAGGCTACACCTGCCCATTAGCTTTCTGCTAAGCGTCGTCGTGGGGATAATTACTGTAATCACATCTGCATCCCAGAAGGGTGCCGTGGAACTTATAGTATTTGCCTCCTTTCATTACAGGACTTTGCTGCGTGTTTTGTGCTCTTTTGGACTCCCTTCTTTTGTGTGGAGCACCAACAATGCACCTTGTTTTGTCACTGTATGCCAGTTGAGCACCCTGTGGTTTGTTCAAACCTTTAAGCCCTTGACACATGCTATCGTGGTCGTGTATAATTAGCCTCTGTTCTTGTGTACAAGCCAGGAGGAATGAAGCGACACACATTTTAGGCCTTTTCTACACCACTGCCTGCGCACACTTCTTCGTGAAGGCATCACAGCTCCACTGACGGACTTTATGAAGACATCACAGCTCCACTGATGGACTGGGCTAGCTCACTAAAGGCCAAAGTCTAGACCAAAGTCTAATTCAACATCACCAAAGTCAGCTTTATTGTCAAAAACCATGTGTACAGGTTGCACACACAGAATTTGAAATTTGAAACATTATGTCAGTTCACAACAGTGCAAAGCCTTAGCATTACATTACATTGCATTTAACTGACAGTCTTATCCTGTGCTGTCTAGTCCATATGATAAAGAATTAGCAACAGGCACAGTGCCCCAGGAGTTATGGGGGATTATATTGCTTGCTAAAGGGCACTATAGCCATAGGGAAGCGTGCAGAACAGCACAGGTTATTCACTCCACCTTCTACATTCATCCTACCGGTACAGACACTTGTGACTTTTTGATGCCAAGACCAACTCCTTAACCACTAGGCCACAGCTGCCCAAAGACTAGGGTCCCAAAATGCCACTATGACCTCAGGAAACATGACTATTGTATAAGTAAATAAGTTCATAAGGGTAGGAGCAGGCTTCACTCAGACAACTTTCACAAATGCTGTCTTGTGTTGTCCTGCCAAACTGTTGGAGCACTCTGAGCTACATCTTGCATGAATTGTGCTTTAAAAATAGTTTGTTTATTAATACAATTTATTATTATTTCACTTACTTTTAGAGAGCTGGACAAACATCAAGACAAGAAAAAAAAAGAAGCAAAACCATCCGATGGGACCTTTGAGCCACAGGTGGCCAAAGAGCGGGTGGCTGAAGGAGGAAACTGGAAAACTGCTGAGCAGACACACTCCACTCTGGTGACCCCAAAAGCTTCCAGGGGTCACTGGTCACTCAGCTGCCCCAGTCACTATAGACTGCCATGGTCCCCCATACCACCCCCGGCCACACACACACACACACACACACACATGTATTTACACAGAGGATCTAGTGCGATGCCTCCTTTAAAAGGTCCATGTTGGTGTTTGCGTTTGTGTTTACGGATCAAACAGACGAGGGAGGGTTCTGCTGAGGTGTGCAGGATATGAGAGGAGACTAAACTGGAATCCTTAAAGCTTCTCAACCCCAGAACTTCTTCATTCACTTTTGTCAACTGCCTGTCTATAGTGTCGGTACACACACACAAGATACGGTGGTTCACCTTTGGCATCTGGCCTTTGTAGTCTGTACACCCACGGGACACGGCCGTTTGACACTCACGCGCGCTCGCACACACACACACGCACACACACACATACACACACACACACACACACACACACACGCACGCACACACACACACACACACACATCCACACACGCACACACACACACACACACACACACACACACACACACACACATTGGGTATGCTAGTTTGGGTTACACTCATATTATCAGCATTTTTGTTCTTGCTTTGTGTCTCATTTCTTTTCAGCCATTTGGCATGTCACGGTATAGACAACATAGATTGAATCACCTATTTGACAGTGAGCACATATAGAATATTATAAAAGCTTCCATGTTACATAAGAGATGGTTGATGCACCTGTTTGAAAAGCGTTAAGATTCAATACCGTATATGTGTTCTCACTCATTCCTGTACACTTGTCCTTGTGATAAGGTCTCCGATTGTCTTTCTGTGAGTGTGTGTGTGTGCGTGCGTGTGTGTGAGTGTGTGTCAGAGTTATTATAGTTTTCAAATTTCCATGAGTCATTAGTCATTAGTCCATGAGTCCATGAGTCATTAATCAGTCTAACAAGTGCATTAGTTTTAAATTCTATTTTGAGGATTGGATAGTTTTAGTTTCTATTGAGTTTAAATTTACTTTTTTATTTAGTTTTAGTCTCAGTTGTAGTTCTTTAGTCACTCGGACAGCTGTGATTTATACGTAGATCCTGGAATGTCACTACAGAGAAACCTGTTCTTCTTACTGTATATGACAATAAACACTTTAACCTTGAACTTGTTTAGTCAAGGTGACACTGTATAATAAAAAATAACTTTGGACAAATAAATTTGTTTTGTTTTACTTAGTTTTGCATTATTAATTTAAATTCTTATCGAGTTGTAGTTTAAAAAAACTGTGATTTTTATTTTCATTACCTCCACCAAGGAGGTTATGTTTTTGCTCCCATTTCTCTGTCTGTTTGTCTGTGTGTCTGTTAGCAAGATAACTCGAAAAGCCATGAACAGATTTGAATAAAGCTTTTAGGAAATGTTGATAATAGCACAAGAAACAGATGATTAAATTTTAGCGGGAATTGGTTAATTGGCTACCTCACAAAAAATTGAACATTAACATGGGAAATCCCATTAATAACTGAGGGAATTGAACTCCTTGGTGGAGGTCTGTGCTCTCTGAGTGCTTTTCTAGTTTTAGTAAATGAAATTATATTTTCAGTGCTATTTGCTTTAGTTTTCATTTACTATAAAAACTCTGGTGTGTGTGTGGGTGTGTATGTGTGGGTGTGTTTATGTATGCATGTGCGTGCGTGGGTATTTGTGTGTGTGGGTGAGTCGGTGAGTGTGTGAATGTGTGAATGTGTGTTAGTGTTTATGTGTGTGTGTGAGTATATGTATGTGTGTGTGTGTGTGTGTGGGTGGGTGTATGTATGTGTGTTTGTTTGCATGTGTGTGTGTGTATGTGTGTGATAACGCCTGCATGCCTGTGGTCATGGCTGGCTTCAGGTGACTCTGCTGTGATTCCGTGAAGTGCAAAAAAAAAAAATAGAGCGTTGGGAAGAAGAGGAAGGGAAGGAGAAGAGGAGGAACGGCAGATTGGCACCCAGGCAGACAAAAGACATCCTAAATAAACACACACAAGTCTGTGTTTCATTTGGCTTTGTGTTCTTGTGGTTTCTTTGGTTGTGCCCCAATATCTCCAGCCCCCTCCAATCACTGGTTTTTGTTAGCTTTAGATTCAGGTTTGACTAGTTGCTGCGCACACCACCACCTCCTACCCCTCCACCACTACCACCACCTCCTCCTCCTCCTCCTCCTCCTCTTCCTCCACCACCTCTTCCACCACCTCCACCTTTACCACCTCCTTCTCCTCCTCCTCCACTACCTCCTCCACCACCACCTCTTCCTCCACCAACTTTACCTCTACCTCCTCCTCCTCCTCCTCCTCTACCTCCTCCACCTCCTCCACCTCTTTCTTCACCCCTCCCTTCTCTCTTCCATTTCTCTTCTTCCACTCATCATGCCTTTCCCCTGAAGCCAGCCCTCCCGCCACCATTTCATTTATTATCTTTCAGTGCGAGCTGAGGAGCATAATGACAGGCCTTCTGAGGCTGAGGCCTGCAGGCAGAAGCCACCCTGTTCCTCTAAAGAGGCTTTTAATAGCACTCATGGGCTCCTCTCTCTCTCTTCCGCATCGCACGTCTGTCACCTCTCTCTGCTCCCTCACACACACATACACATGCACACACCACACGCAAGTCTGAAGAGATAGAGAGAAGCAAAGAGAAAAAGAGAGAGAGATAGATAGAGAGAGACAGAGAGAGAGAGAGGGAGAGAGAGGTAGAGAGAGGTAGAGAGAGAGAGAGAGAGAGAGAGAGACACAGAGAGAGAAAGGTAGATAGATAAAGAGAGAGAGAAAAGTAGAAAGAAATAAAGAGAGATAAAAGAGCTGGAGTAATAACATGTTTAAAGATTAAAACTCACCTGGAAAAAACAAACAAACAAACAAAAAAACAACCAAAACAAAAACACCCAAACAAAGACTGACTGATAACAGAGTCTTGGCATTAACGAAAGTTTAGTTTCCCTCATATGAAGTTTGTCACCTGCTCATGACACAGCTACATTTTCAAAGCAAAAAAGGAACAAAAGAATAAACAAATAATTGAAGTTTCATGTATGCCCACATTTTAAAAACTTTGATTTGATTTAACCCTAGGTTATTTAATTTGTGTCGTTTCACTGTAAGTACATTTAACCCTTTAGTGCGTGTTGTTACACGTTAAGCTGGGGTTAATTAATCAGGCTTTATTTGGAGGTAGTGACTAAGACACTGTTTTAAAGACAGTCATTATAACGAGCTCCATGACCTCAAGATGGCCTACATCAGACTTTATGTAAGTACCTGTAGCCGAGTCTGTGTCGATGTGCAGCCAGCAGACAGGTGTTTAACAGCCTGAAACATGAAGTCTGTGAGAAACTGGAAAGGCGCCTCGCCGGCACCTTCAAACACCTGAGCGTCCCCATGAATCACCTCCACGCACGGACACAGCCAGTGATTATACATGCGGACTGCAGATGTACATCAGCCTCAGGCTAACTCGAATCAGGTGGCAACATTTATAACATTTCTGTATATTATATGTATGTAATTTATAACATATATATATATATATATATATTGTACATGTATATATAGTATATACATACATGTACACATATACATATACACCACAGCCAGTGATTACACATGGGGACTGCAGATGTACATCAGCCTCAGGGTAACTCAACGCATCAGATGGCAACATTTATGTATTATATATATGTGTGTGTGTGTGTAATTTATAACATATATACACACACACACACACATATATATATATATATATATATATATATATATATATATATATATATATATATATATATATATATATATATATATAAATGTGTATGTATATATATATATATACACACCTTGTACATGAATATGTATATATACATACATACATGTACAAATATACTACATATACACCACGCACGGACACAGCCAGTGATTACACATGGGGACTGCAGATGTACATCAGCCTCAGGCTAACTCAACGAATCAGGTGGCAACATTTATGTATATATATATAATATATAATTTATATATATATAAATTTAGTACTTTGCTTAACATGCATACATATATTGTACATATACGTATATGTGTGTATGCTGTATATATACATACATGTACACATATACATGTACACATATACATATACAATACATGTATATAATACATATGTACATGTATATACATGTATTGTACATGGTCCCTAATAAAAGAAACAAATTATGATTACAATTATAGCAGCCATGATCGGTGACAGCCACAGTATATAAGGACTAGCAGAGTCCTCATGAGGGCATATGAAGGAGCTTCTTTTTAGATGTGTTTAGAGACTCAGACATTACAGTACATATTACAAGATTAAAAAAAGAAAAATAAATACGTCTACATGTTAAAGATTCCCCTGTTGGGTAGACACGGTATACAACATTCACCTCACTGGCTCAAAACTGAATTGTCTGACAATGTATTAGCAAAACGTGTTTTTAATACTAGTTAAGAGCATTTTGGATTTCAGTGTATTACAGCATTAGGAACACTTGAATGTAGTGTATATATAACATTCACTTTGTTGGATCAAAATGGATTTGTCTGGCAATATATTGGGAGTACATATAGTAAGAGTAATTAAACTGTTACTTCTGTGATTATTTAGTTATTATGTTATTGTTATTTTGAAGACTTGAATGTTTCTCAGAGGTAGATGATCTGGCCCATAGGCTTTGTGTTTATCTCTGATAGTGTTTCCCATGTCTGACTTATCTCCGGTGTGACTGACAGGGCCCTGAGAGTCAGTCCGGCCAGAGTTCACGATGACATCAGTGTCATCCTGTGTCTCTCTGCTTTTTTTCCCCATCTCTCCACCCAAACACACCTGTGTAAACGCACCAACAGATATAATGACACTGATGAGCTGTTAACTGAAATGAACTCAATTACAGTAACTCAAAGGACTCTTGGTATAACAAGTGACATGTTCATTTTGTAGGTTGCTTTTAATGTCTCAGAAATATAAAAGGTGACCCAGTTTCTCTGTACTCAGCTAGACACCAGGTTATGGCAGGGAGATCATGTCTGTAAGTGACATTAAACACCAAAAGCTCTTGAAAACAATGTGACATTTACTGTTCGATGTGTGTGCATGTGTTACTATGTGTGTGCATGTGTGTGTGCCTATGTGTGTGTGTGTGTGTGTGCGTGCCTATGTGTGTGTGTGTGTGTGTATATATCTCTATGTATGTGTGTGAGTATGTGTGCAGCACACACAGAGCATGATCATGTGTGAATGAGACGGTAGACAATCAGCCATCCAGTGCAGGTGTCTCCTGAGAGCTTGGCCACATCCCCCCCCCCCCCCCCCACTCGCTGCAGTCACCAGGGCCCTGACAGTACTTCAGCTGAAGGGGGATTATGGGGGGGATCAAATTCACACCTGGCCATTGAGAGCAGAGATCGTTAAGTTGACATTGAAATCTTTCTGGGAATTGCTTGCTGGCGTTTTTTAATGGTGCTCTGTCCTACAAGACCTGGAGGGCACCCACACTTGTACTGGAGATAATGGCTTTCCTCTGTTCTCACATGTACACCCTCATGCCTCCACACCTTTCCCTTGCTGTGGCCTTTTTTTTGTGGTGTGGTTTTTTCTCCTCACGAAGCACCTGTACACCGGAACGCTAGGTGCAACACAGGTGCTACACAGGTAGACCTCATTGTTAGCTTTGTGTTATTGCGAGACCTATTCATGATTTGTAATGTGAGGGAACAATCGGGGAGGATGTGACTTATTGAACTCCGAGCCTCTTTCAGTTACAGAGCCGACGACTGGAGGCATTGAGTGGTTTTGACAGCAAGGGGATCTGTGCACGTAGATGAGTGCACGTCTGAGCTAGACCTGCCTGCCTCCTAATCCCTAAATCTGCTGCTGCTGCTTGACTTCACGGGTAACACACACACACACGCACACACACACACAGAAAGAGAGACAGAGAGAGAGAAAGAGACACAGAGAGAGAGAGAGAGAGAGAGAGAGAGCACAGAAAGAGAGCACAGAAAAAGAAACAGAAAGACAACAGAGAGAGATATTGAATGAGAGAGAGAGAGAGAAGGGGAAGAGGGCTAGCGAGGGAAAGAGAGTGGCAGAGAGAAGAAGAGAATGAGATCACACTGAGAGGGAGAGAAATAATGCACAGAGAGGGAGGAGGAGGGAGGGGTGAAGAGAGAGCACAGAGAGAAGGAGAGGTGCAGACAAAGAAAAAAAAAGAGAGAGAGAGAGACAGAAGCAGCACTCCTGGCATTGTGCCCCAACGCACACAGACACACACACACACACAGACACACACACGAACACACACACACAAGCGCAAGGCCCTAAGACTTGGGTGCACACCAGAGAGACTCCTCTCCCCTCTCCTCCCCTCCTCCCCTCCTCTCCTCCTCTCCTCCTCTCCTCCCCTCCTCTCCTATCCCTTCTCCTCTCGACAAGCTGGGGCACGTAGACTGAAACTGGGCGAAACTGGGAGTTTGTGCAACACGTGTCACCGAGGATGAGAGTGTGTGTGCGTGTGTGTGTTCGTGTGTTCGTGTGTGTGTGTGTCAGAGGGAGAGACAGAAAAGTAGAGAAACAAAGAGAAATATTGAAAGACAGAAAGCTAGAAAGAAACAAACGCACAGACACACACACACACACACACACACACACACAGATGCAGAGAGCTGAGAAGTTACACAGGACAGGAGAGAGAGAGAGAGAGAGAGACAGACAGACAGGTAAAGGGAAAGAGAGAGAGAGAGAAAGGGAAAAAGAGAGGGAAAGGGAAATAGAGAAACAGAGAGAGAGAGAGACAGAAGGAGGCAGCCAGTGAGAGTGAACTCTGTGACACTGCAGGCGTTTCATCATGTAATGACGGACTGGCTGCCCTGGAGTATCTGCTGGGGGCAGGAGTGCTGCCTCGGTGGGCAGGAGCTCTCTCTCTCTGGGGGGGTGGTGGCCTGGACTTGCCTGCCAGGGATGCTGGATGAGGCAAGAGCCACAGCTATCCCACGGGAATATGGGAATATGGGAGGCCGGCCATGACGGGAGGGGAACAACCTAGAGGAGAAACGGGGGAGGAGGAGAGGAGGGGAGGAGGAGAGGAGGAGAGAGGTGGGAAGAGGTGGGAAGAGGTGGGAAAGAGAGATGCCTATTGCCGAGATGGGGAAAGCAAAACTGCTCAACCCCTCCTGCTGTCTTTCCCACTCCTCCTCTCCTCTCCTCTCATTCCTCCTGTCTTTCCCACTTTCTCTCTTTCCCTCTCTCCCTGTCTTCACTCCTTTCTTCTTCTGTCACTGTCTCCCTCGCTCTATCTCACCTCCCCCCTCTCTCCCTCCTTCTGTTTCTCTCCCTCTCTCCCTCCTTCTCTCTCTCTGTCTGCCTGTGTCAATATCTTCCACATCAGTCTCCAGATATCTTACCCCTATTGCAGTGCCACAAGAGACGGACTTTCACACATTCTCACCTCACTAGCCACCATATCCCAGGGCAACTCCCAGCCATTACTAGCCACCGTATCCAAAGCCTCACCCAGCCATTGCTCCTGTTGCAGGGTTTGACGTGTCTACACTGTTCCCCAATGTGCAAGGGTTGACATGTCTACACTGTACTTCATGTGCAAGGTTGTGGTGTGTACACTCTACCCCATGTGCAAAGTTAAGGTGTCTACACTGTTCCCCATGTGCAAAGTTAAGGTGTCTACACTGTTCTCCAATGTGCAAGGTGGATGTGTGTACACTGTTCCCCATGTGCACATGGCCAGTGGGAATAGAAGAGCCAATGGAAACATGCAGAAGACTGCATCTGAAAGAAATGGCTATGGGTCACTAGCACCTAAAGTGGAAACAAATTTAGAACTAAATAGCATCTTAAAAAGGGAAATATATATACACAGTCTGCTGATGTGCACATTTTTATCTGCTGGTGTGCACATTGGATTAAAAACTTTTTTTGGGAGCACACTGGTTTCGACAGTTTCTGTTTTTCTGTTTGACTTTGCTTTTTGGTTCAGCACCCAGACTGACGTGTGTGCTTTAGGCCTGCACACATTTCAATTTCTCACAGTCTGTCTCAAGTCAGTCAGGAAGAAAACAGGTGCTATGTGACAGACCTGTGTGGGAGACCCTAAGGATGGTGTCCTCATAAAGTATGTCACCTGTCATAGCTCATGTGTGTTTGCAGGACTCGTCATTCTGTCCCATGTAATTTTCTGCTGTTCACAAGATAGCTGAAACTGAAAAACAACCACCTGTCACCTATGGCTGTCTACATTCACACTTCACACACACACACACACACACACACTTCACACACACACACACACACACACACACACACACACACACACACACACACACACACACGCGCGCACACACACACACACACACACACACACACACACACACACACACACACACACACACACACACGCACACACACATACAGAGAAGGAGGAATGCATATCGGAGCAGAAGAAATATGGAGTAATTGTAGCCTTTAGGAGGAGCAGAGAGGCACCTGACCTGTTTTCTACAGAAGAGGCCCAGCAAAGCAGCAGACTGAAGACTGAAGAGTCACACAGCATCCCATAAGCATGCATAAGCATGCATGCACTGCAGATTGACATGCCATAAGGCATATAGAGGTACTGACGGTACTGGCGGGCTTGTCTCCCAAGAGCCTGAAACACATAAGCATGAGCTGTAGACTCACACAGGAGTGCCGCTAGAAAATGGGGGCCCCCGTGAAAGAAAATAATTTTGGGCCCCTACCCCAACCATATCATAGTCTTCTGTGGGCTCCCATCCCAACCATATCATAGTCTTCTGTGGGCTCCCATCCCAACCATATCATAGTCTTCTGTGGGCTCCCATCCCAACCATATCATAGTCTTCTGTGGGCCCCTATGAAGCCTCTAAATCATCCTAATCTTTCCGTTGTGATCTGCCCCTGCTCTTAGCAGCATTTCTGAGCACCAATCACAGAGCGGACAGCACAGGTGTCTCTGTGTCTATGTCAAATCTGCAAATGTGTGTTAAAAAATTAAAAACTGAACTATTTTTCTGGCATTAATTTGTTTTATGTTTTTTTATTCCTCTTTTAGTTAAAATAAAATACATCTACATTTATTACCTGTTGTGCCGACTTTGTGACTTATGACTTGCAATCTGTGACGACATTTCATGCTAACTTATGACAGCATTTAATGCATCCCCATGACTGAGACTATAGCTGTAATAAACCATTTGGTTTGACTAAGATGATACAACCCTAAACAAAATAAAATGTAATTTCATCAAACTATCTGTGATGTTGCTGTGGGCGAACTGTCCACAATACTTTAAAATGTTACCAACATATCAACTAATGTGTCAATGTATCAAAAAAGCCTAAAATATCTACAAGATGAAGATAAGGTGTATAGTAGTAAAACAAGGTATGGCTTAAAGTAAATGAACTGTAGATCTCCATGCGTGTGTGTGCATATGTGTGTGTGTGTGTGTGGTGTGCGTGCATGTGTGTGTGTGTGTGTGTGTGTGTGTAGCCTGAGGTCATGAGCCTGAAGAGGCTGAAACTGGTGAAGGGATGGGCCGAGAACTAGTCTAAGGATCACCTGGGTGTGAATGGGTCCTACCCAAAGCCTCCTGCACTTAACATATGAATCTCTCTCTCTTTTATTCTTTCTTTTTTATCTTTCTCTTTCTTCACTCTCTATGTCTTACTCTCACGGTCTGTCTCTGTCTCTCTTTCTCTTGTCTTTAACCTATGCACCAACACAAACACTCACTAACACGCACATACACACACACATACACACGAGAGAAAGAGAGAGAGAGAGAGAGAGAGAGAGAGAGAAAGAAAGGGAGAGAGAGAGAGAGAGATAAAGAGAGTCTTAAACACAAACACATATTTTAGGTGGAATTTGTAGAATGCCAATTAGGCCTTTGTAGTAATTTCCCGATAACAGTCCCATAGTGTGTGTGTGTGTGTGTGTGTGCGTCTGTGTGTGTCTGTGTGTGTGTGTGTATTTGTGTGTTTGTGTGCGTCTGTGTGTGTGTGTGTATTTGTGTGTTTGTGTGTGTGTCTGTGTGTGTGTGTGACAGTCACCAAGAGTAAATTCTTGGAGAATGTAGAGGAGTAGAAGTTTGTTATGATTAAAAAGCAGGTATAATAGATTAAGACAACTCTTTCAGATGTAGTCTGTAAATTCATTACAAATAGTATTGCATGATTGTCTCTACAAGAGAGGATATTTGTGATGAGTTATGGGAAATACAGTCTCTTCAGTCTCACATAGTAGTCTGATCAAGTTTGTGTGTTTAGACGTTATTACCTCCCATCCTCTCCGACCACTGGAATGATCGGGTAGGCATTTTGATCAGTGACAGATTGGTATTAGGGTCACCACTGGAGGAACTGCATTTATGTGTGTGTGTGTGTGTGTGTGTGTGTGTGCTTTTGTGTGTGTGTGTGTGCTTTTGTGTGTGTGTGTGTCTGTGTGTAAGAGAGAGAGAGAGAAAGAGAGAGAGAGAGAGTGTGTAAATCCACTTTATGCTTCAGACATACTTTTACTTTAGGATCTTGTGTTGTATAATGCTTGTGGAATGTTACGTAAGGCCTCCTTAACCCACATACACCTACTATACTACCAACTACTATATGTGTGTGTGTGTGTGTGTGTGTGTGTGTGTATGTGTGTGTGTGTGTGTATGCGTGTGCGTGTGTGTGTGTGTGTGTGAGTGTGGCCCATTATTTTCATAATCTCTGTCACAGTCACAGTGATATATGCATTTGTAATGAGTATCATGCTGTTCAACCACAGTAACTAAAGTCAGCTTTGTCATTATGAAACTGGAAGATTCACCTGCTTCCTTGTATGTGTTGTTGTTGCGTGTGTGTTTGTGTATGTTTGTGAGTGGGTGTGTGCGTGCGTGCATGCGTGCGTGTGTATGTGTGTGTGTGTGTGCATGTGTGTGTGTTTTGTTCTGCCTCTGTGAAGAGGTGGTCCGGAAGTTTATGGTGAGAAGATAAGATCAGGACGATCCTCTCCCACACAGACCTGTCTCAGTGCACACCACTCTCACCCTCAAACCGAAAGATTCACCTCTTTCCTCGAATTTGTTGTTGCTACATGTGTGTGTTTCTGTGTGTGTGGGTGTGTGTGTGTGTGTTTGTGCATATGTGTGTGTATGTGTATATATATGTATGTATGTGTGTGCGTGTGTGTGAGAGAGAGCGTGTTTAGGCACTGTCTTCTGTGGTGCTGGTAGGAGGAAGGAAGCTGATATTGCTGTAAAGCAATATTTTCTCACGTAGTATGTTTGTGTGTGTGCACATACTGATTGACCACCTGTGTGTCTGTGTGCTGTGTATGTGTGTGTATGTGCGGTGTGTGTGTGTGTGTGTGTGTGTGTGTGTGTGTGTGTGTGTGTGCGTGGCCATGCGTGCGTGTGTGAGTGTGTGTGTCTGTGTGCTGTGTATGTGTATGTATGTGTGGTGTGTGTGTGTGTGTGTGCGTCCCCGTGTGTGCATGTGTGTGTGCGTGTGTGTGTGTGTTCTCTTGTGGAGTTCCCGGAGCCTGGGGGGGTTGACAGAGGGCTGTCATTAGTCTGGGGAGTGTCCCCAAGCCCCTTTCCTCCGTGGACATTCACATGCGCAAGCAGGGTTGAGCAACAGTGCCCAGCGTCCTCCCCCCTCCTCTCCTCTCCTCTCCTCCCCCCTCCTCCCCCCTCCTCCCCCCTCCTCTCCCCTCCCCTCCCCTCCTTTCCCCCTGTCTCCTCTCCTCTCCTCTATTCTCCTCTCCTCTCCCTTCCTCTCCCCTCCTCTCCTTTCCTCTCTTGTCCTCCATGTCTCCTGCCTAAACTACCACCTGCCTAGACCAGGGTAGCTCTTACACATTATTACTTATTTCTTACATCAGGTGTAGGCTACA
>CM059278.1:7594508-7617008 GCA_030347295.1 Setipinna tenuifilis
GACAGACACACACACACACAGACATACACTTTTCCTGAACCCATACAGTGTTTATGGGTTCAAGTAAAGTGTATGCGGGTGAGGTGATCAGTAACACAGGTGGATGAGGGAGAGGGAGAGAGGGAGATAGAGAGAGGGAGGGAGAGAGAGAGAGAGAGAGAGAGGGAGAGAGAGGGAGGGAGAGCGAGAGGGAGGGAGAGAGAGAGGTAGATAAAAGAGAGGAAATTGCAATGAGGACCATGAAACCGTGGAAACCGAGACAGATGATGTTATTCCTCAGAATGTTACATGATTAAAGTGATGTGAAAAGTTTAAAGTAAGGATCACTGAAGTTTGTCACGGCAACTTCTGTTGCTTAATAATAACACTGTAAAGATGTCACTTACAGTTCAAATATTAAACTTGGTGGTAACACTTTATTTTACTGTTTCTTTTTCAGTGTATGTATATGCAACAACATGTAACATTATGTACTTACACTGTACATGCCTAACACTAATCCTAACCCTGTGGTACAGTGTAAATACATGCTGTTACATATTGTTATACATTTGTAAATACCTAATGTTACATATTGTTACACTGTACCTTATTGAGGTAACAGGGACAGCAAAAATGACATGTAACCAAACTGTCTGAAGTCAAATAGAATAGCTCCTATTTATCTTTCTGAAAGTATACAACTACATTTACACATGTAGTCATATGATGAAAGACATTTCCCCACACTAATGACAATAAATGGATTTGTAATGGGCGGACTTAAAGGTAACCTGGTGGTTTCTGGCAGTAAATATCCTCTCCTTCCCCTCAGCCACAGGCACACACCTTTCCTCTAAGTGATTTGCATGTGTGCAGGGGTGGGGTGGGGAAGGGCAGGGCAGGTCTTCTCCTTCAGCACCTCGGGAGGAGCATAACTCAACATCTACTCATGCCGTTCTGCATGGGCTCCTATCTTATTCTCTCCTCTGCTCTTTTCTTTTCTCTTCTTTTCTTTTCTTTTCTTTTCTCTTCTCTTCTCTCCTTTCTTTTCTTCTCTTCTCTTCCCTTCTCTCTTCTCTTATCTTCTCCTCCTCTCTTCTCTTCTCTCCTCTCTTCTCTTCTCTTTTCTCCTCTTTTTTTCTCTCCTTTTTCTGTTCTTTTCTCTCCTCTCCTCTCCTCTCCTCTCCTCTTCTCTTCTCTTCTCTTCTCTTCTCTTCTCTTCTCTCCTCTCCTCATAAATGTACAGTATGACCACCCCCCCCCGGTACACTCCCTGAGCCTGGGTCAGTACACATGCAATCATCTCCTCTCTCTCCTGTATCCAGGAAAGACTGGAGCACACTGAGTACATTTTAACTTTTTTTGCAACAACTTGTTGATAACAAAACCCACTTGACTTGACTTGAGAAGGACATATGTGAGCACCTCCTGTCAGTGTTGACCATGGGCTGGTGACGTCTGTGACGGCCATGACTGCCTGAGCCATTGAGTGTCACACAGCGTGGCGTCTGTGTGGCTAAACCTTGACACGGGCCACCTCCCTTAGATAGGACACATCTACGCTATGGCCTCTTTAAATACTCCTACTCAGAACTCTCATGGTCACTGAAGTTTGCCATGGCAACTCCTTTTTCTTAGTCCAGAGGTGTCAATCCTTCAGAAAGTAAAAACCCTGCCACAGATTTGATCCAACCAGCTCTGAATCAGCTGATCATATTGAGCACTCAAAACAGCTGGATCAGTTACTCAGTGAAGTCACTGGTGTTAGAAGGAAAACGTGGCAGGGGTTTGTACTTTCTGACCCTGGGATTGACACCTCTGGATAACACTATAAGGACGTCACTTACAGTACAAATATTAAACTGGTCAGTAACACTTTATTTTACGGTTCATTTTTCAGTGTATCTACATGTAACAACATGTAATATTATGTACTTACATTGTACATGCGTAACACTAACCCTAACCCTATCCCTATGATACAGTGTAAATACATAATGTTATATATTGTTACACACTTTGTTACACTGCCATTGAGTATCACATGTGTCAGTGTGGCAAAAGTGTGTCAGTGTGACAGCGACACAGACCACTTCCTTTAGACAGGACATGACTAGATTAGTTTAAACTTTATTGTCATTACACTTGTATAAATACAGGGTACACTGTAAACCCGGATTGTCAATACAACTCAAAACTTTTGATGTAACTCATTACGTCAATAGTTTTGAGTACATTAACCATATATTTTAATTAAAGTTAACTTAAAAAATTTAAATACATTTGTACTTAAACTTTTAAAGTTAACTTTAATTAAAAGATATGGTTAATGTACTCAAAACTATTGACGTAATCAGTTACATCAAAAGTTTTGAGTTGTATTAACTTATCCGGGTTTACAGGGTAACATAAAATATGGTATCAGAACCATACTAAATAGTATTTCACAGCACTTACCAGATGCTTTCATCTATACTATTGCAATTGTAGAAAACAGTCAGCCTACAGCAAACCCAGGAAACTACAGAAAAAGTGCAAGGAGAGTAGAGCAAGCTGAGAGTGCATGTATGTGCAGGTTAGGTGGCTAGTGAGTTAGAGTGGTCAGGTTAGGAGCTGTTCTGGGAGGAGAATGTTTTTTAAGAGAATTTCCTAAAAACAGAGGGATGGGCCTGCTCAGACACAGATAATAAGGATAAGACCATTCCATATATAGTATACCTTTTCTTTTCTTTCTTTTTGCATATGTATATAGTGCCTCAGAACTGTGCAATCTACCCCTTTTTATTGTGAATCTTTTTCTTGCACTATTAATTATTTTATTCTATGTTCTAAATATTCTACATACATGTCTTCACATGCACATGTAAGGAGTTCTTAATCACATTGTACATGTGTATAATAATAAAAGGCATTTTATTCTAATCACTGTCCAGTTTTCCTACTCTGTCAGTGAATAGTCTATCTGTCTATGCAACACACTGGCCACTGCTTAACCATGGTGAATGACAGAGAGAGAAATATGTATATATTTAAAAACACATTGTGCAGAAGAGCAGGTTTTGAATCATTGTATCAGCCTTTTTCTTCTTCCATTTAACTATCACTTGGTGAGGATGTGACAGCTAAATTGTATACAGGGCATTTAATAACATGACACAGCTATATTAACTTGTACATCTTATATATTTGACTCCCTAAGACAGAGACTATTTAAATACATTTGCCCTAAATGCTGTAGGCTACATACATTTTTAAAACTTTAAAAAGATTTATCCAACTTTTGTTATCATTTAAAACTATTATGATTTGCAAAAAATATTTACACCTTGATACACTCTAGAATTAGGGTAATTGTTAAAATTTGTAAATAAATTCAATAAAGATGACTAGAAAATAAGAAGGAAGAATTTTAGACTTGGGAATAAATGAAACTTAAAGTTTAGACTTGATCTGAGTATGCAGGCTTGTGTAAAACAAACAACACAAGTAGTTTGATCTTTGATTTCAGGGAAACTTCTTCCACTGGACTTGTGAAGTAGTCTCTGATGCCAAAATATTGACACATGAGATCAGAGAGGTGCAGAGCCAGAGGTGAAGGACTCTCTGCCAAAACCCCCCACCCCCTGTACCAGGCACCAGGCATCAGGCAGCAGGGTATGGCCAGGTTGGGAAGGGGATATTAATGATACTGGATCTCATTAGCACGTCAAAGGGCCCCCAGCTCTCTGCCTGGCCTCTGGTTTCTTCCCCGCAATCCTGCAGTGAGGTCCATTTCACACCTATGCTGGGCCCAATCTCACCTGAGCTGGGCCCAATCTCACTCTTTTATCTCAGCTGCTAATGAGACCAGAGCTCCACAGCCCAGAATTGTCCTGCTAAATGCAACCCCCACATTCTCTGACTCTATCTTTCTCTCACTCTAACTCAAATAAAAAAGAGCTTTTTGGCATGACTCTGGCAAACTCATGCTAAAGCATTTATAACCATAACAGTAATAAAGTAATAGTCATTTAAAAAGTATATGGAAAGGGGAAATGAGAAAAAATAAAATAAACACAACTAATGTAATAAGCAGGGGGGAAAACATCTATGAGTTAATAACTGGAGTATGTATACTTGACTGCTCTCTCAAAATGTGGCAGGAATTTATAAAGCTACATAAACACATGCAACTATTTCACACAGGAGGAATGACAGCTTCCGTTCAATCAGTAGGATAAGAAACCCTGGGTGTAATTCTTTAAATCTTCTATAGCACATTTCTCTTAAGTCTTTGTATTTTTTGGGTCTCTCTCTCCCTCTCTCTCTGTCAAGCACACATACACGCCCCCCCTTCCTACACACACACACACACACATGCCCCCCCTTTCCTCCCCACACACACATATTCATACACACACACACACCTACACGCCCCCATCTTTTCACACATACCAGCACTGAGAGAGCGGGGTAGGGGGCGGAGCCGCGAATGCACCTGTCCTATCTGGCACCTGTCTCGGGGCTCTCGGCCAATCAGCTGGCGGGGCCTGTCGCAGCACAGATAAATCTCAGGTGAGACGCGGCGCAGAAATCAAACCGCTTCACTCATCCGCCTCGGCGAGACCTGACCTGCATCTCTCTCTTGAACTCCAACTCAAGACAAGCAACCTCTAGCCATCACACACACACAGACACACACACACACACACACACACACACAGTGAGAGACATTAACCAGAGGACACCTGTGTAAAGGAATTTACCTGACCCCTTGATCAGGACAAGAGATGACTAAAGAGAATGAGTAAGTCTGGATTTATTTACTGCATTTATTTACTTGTTTATGTGTTCAGCAATGGAGTACTCACCTGTTGACTTGGGGACAGGTAGCTGTGAGTAGGTGAATGGATGTGGAGGAGGGGTTGTTGTTGGCAGGCAGTAGGGGTTTGCTGGTAGGGTTACCAACATGCTGCAGTGGGAATTTTTCGTCTGTCCCGGCATGTCTTATTGTGTTGCTGGTGGCTGAGTTTCGCTGGGCTGTGTGTGTGTGTGTGTGTGTGTGTGTGTGTGTGTGTGTGTGTGTGTGTGTGTGTGTGTGTGTGTGTGTGTGTGTGTGAGTCATCACCTGAGACGCAAAGCCCCTCTGTACCACCGCGCACCTCCAGCAGCATTGTGCAATGGGAGCCCCCCATCTAAAGGAGACTTCAGAAAACTGATACCAACACACACACACACACACACACACACACACACACACACACACACACACACACACACACACACACACACACACACACACACACACACACACACCTACATGCATTTACTCCATCTCATGCTTTCTTTCTCACCCTCTCTCTCTCTCTCTCACACACACACACACATACATCGACCCCCCCACTCTCAGCAACAGAGAGGTTTAGGGGAGGCCCGTACATACACACACTCACACACACACACACACACACACCTGTCAGGGGAGAGTGTTGACGCTGTCCTAGGGGCTTGGGGTGCACAAAAGCGTCAGGGAAATGGGTATCCGGCGAAGCCGTGTAAGACACACAGGTCACTTACAGCAGAGGGCTTTGAATTACATAACACAGACACCCGATACAGCCATTAGACCCACTGTGTCATCTCTCAAACTTAGACACACTTGTGAAAATGAAAACGGCTGCGAGATAGGGAAGCTACACACACACACACACACACACACACATTGGGAAGCTAGGTCATGCAGGTGTTTTGCTGTGCTGTGAGAAACTCCACTGCATGACTGTCGGAATGTGTGTGTGTGTGTGTGTGTGTGTGTGTGTGTGTGTGTGTGTGTGTGTGTGTGTGTTTATCATGTATGCCTGTGTGTGTGTTTAGCCATGTATTTGCTCAGGTGCTTCTCTGATTCTCCAAGGCTTATAATATCTCTCACTGCATGCTCAGCACATTTGATGGGACAAAGTGTGTGTGTGTGTGTGTGTAAACATCCTTGCATTTGCTCCCGAGTCATTAGGGCTAATTTAACAGCAGTGGACTGGAAAGGGTCAAACAGATCCCACTTTCGCCGTTACCATTGTCCTCTTGAGGGGGGGGTTGGGGGGTGGATGGAGGGTAAGCGATCCCCTCCAAATCCCCGCCAGTGTTGGCGGTGTTTGGGACAAAGATGAAACTCGGCACCCTCGCCATTCACAAAAGTGTGGGGTCTCTCCCTGACTCTCCCTTCCCAAGGGTGGGGAGTTTCCTCTCTTCTCCCCGACACCCCCCTCCACACACACACACACACACACGCACACACACTACACACACACACACAAAACTCCTGCAAACCCCCAACCCTACCACCTGACTAACTGATACCTTTGTGTTTTGTGTTTGATGATTTTTTTTGCACGACTTGTATGATTTTTTGCACGATGTGTTGAGCTGCCTCCTCAGTCTTGATGGCGGTGTCGTGATGTCGTAGCCCCGCGATCGTGATCGTGTCGTGGCCCCCCGTGTGTGTGTGGCTCTTTTTGGCGCCTGTCCCTCGCAGGCGTAGGTGCTCTGAGTGCGCTTACTCAACAGAAACTCCTCCAGGGCAAATAACTGCTCCCTCTCTCTTTCTCTCTCTCTCTCTCTCTCTCCCCCTTCTCTCTCTATCTCTCTCTCTCTCCCTCTCCCTCTCTCTCTCTCTCTACCTCTCTCTCTCTCCCTCTCTCTCTCCCTTTCTCCCTCTCTCTCTCCCTCTCTCTCTCCCTCTCCCTCTCTATACCTCTCTCTCTTTCTCTCTCTCTCTCCCTCTCTCTCTCTCTCTCTCTCTCTCTCTCCCTCTCTCTCTGTCTCTCTCTCTCGCATTGCCATTCTGCGGCTCTGAGCTAAGCCACATGAAATCCTAAGTGTTTCCCTCTTTGTGATACAAACAGCTGCCCTAAATTATGAAGACCTGTCTGGACAAAAAAAGACATGTTTTGTTGTTTAATGTAGATAAAGTGTGTTTACCATCCAATTCAGAAAGATTGCTGGAGACATTGTCTGCTAATGCACATGATTCTTTCCATGCTTCTTTGGGAGCTACACCACTCCGGCCTGCCCTCAGCCTGGCATCAAAGCTTATGTCAGTCTGTCTCTGTGGTTCCCCTGCTTGCCCCACTATAAACCAGTTTCACTGCATGACCTACTCTATCCAGTATGTCTATGCATGTGACAGTAAATGAGCTTGTATCCTTGTATCCTTGTATGCTTGTATCCTCGTGTCCTTGTATCCTTGCATCCTTAAGCCATGTCTCAATGCATTTCCTGTGTCTCAATGCATTTCCTGTTCCATGTGTACCATTGCAGGACCCTGATGGTGCTGCAGAACGAGAGCTTCAACTACTCCCGCTACACAGACAGCTACCTGATGGAGTCGTGGAGCTCCTACTCCGAGCCCGACCTGAGCAAGGCCAAGGAGGACCTCTCAGCCTTCTCCTTCATCTATGACCAGTGCAAGGTGAGCAATCAGGGCCGGTGCAGGGGGGCTAGAGACTAGAGACTAGAGGACTCTCTATCCTGCAACACAATATGCAAATACTGTATATATATATGATATAAAACACCAAGTCCTATGACACAAACCTGCACAGTGTTTTGCATCCTGCTGTGAGACATTTCATTGGTAGTACTTTAATGTTTATTTTTTGGGGGCGACCTTTAAGTTTCACATGATCTATTTGTTATAGATGTTTTCAGCTGAATAATTAAAAAGAGGGCATTATTTATTTATACTTGAATATTCTTAGTACTTATAAAGGTTTGTTGTCATTGTAGCAGTTCATGTAATTTTATAATACTCTGTCCTCCCCTTCCCCCCAGACTCCAAAGGATCAGAGAATGACCTCGTGCAGCAGAGGCAGCAGCCTGTACAAGCCAGAGAGGTATGGAGCTTTCCTCATGTGTGTGTGTGTGTGTGTGTGTGAATCTGTATGGACAGTGAGAAGGGACGTAATAGAACCAGTAAAGAGGGTGTTTGTACATTTTTACTACAGCCGCTAACCAACTTAGCTCCAGTTTAAGTCCAGATAGTGACCCTCAGCAAAGCCTGTGTGTGTGGTGGGGGTGGGGGAGGGGCGGGGTGGGGTAGGGCAGGATAGGGTAGTGCTTGCAGGGGAGTCGGCCAGGGAGGTTTGGTGAAACAGGACCCTTTTGTTAGGTGTGAAAAATGGGCACCGGTCAGGCACAGCCCGAAGAGAAACTCAAATAAAAGCGTGCACACACACACACACACACACACACACACACATACACACACACAGGAAGGGAGAGAGACCCACAGAGATAGAAAGAAAGAGAGAGAGAGAGAGAGAGAGAGCGAGCGAAAGAGAGAAAACAAGAGAGAAATCAGGATTAAGAGAGTAACAGCACCCACCCCAGAGAGCTGAGCTGTCTCTTAGGGAGCTCTTTAAACACTGAGATTCGGGATTTGCCTTTTGTTTACTCCTTTATTTACACTGACACTTTGATGGGCTGCCCTCTTTGGCTTACAGTCAATGTTTGAGCAGCTCAGCTTGCTGCTGTATGTCAGCTCAATGGATGCTGAGAGATTTGTCTTGTTTACGGTTGAAAGGTGTGGGTGTGTGAAGGTTTGTATTATACTTAACGCTGTCAATGTTTGTGTGTGTGTGTGTGTGTGTGTTCAGGAACCTGGGTGCCACCTCTCCTGACCTGCTCGCTCTGGAGAGCCCAACCAACATCATGAAGCTGCTGACCAACAACATTTCCGTCAGCCAGCCACAGGAAGTGCTGGACCTGAACAGGAAGTTGTCACCGCTCTGCCCCCCCAAGCAGACCACCGCCCAGACTTACATCCAGCCCACCGTCACCGAGAGCTACGACAAGCAGGTCATCAACACCATCTTCGACAGCCTCCTACAGACAGCCTACCCAGCAGGCACCACGGAAGCAGTAAGTAAACAACAACAATAAACAACAACAACAACAACTTTTAGCTTTTAGATTACTTTGTTCATTATCATGACTTTAAACATACATGCTACCATTCGATGCTCTGTACCAAAATTAGTCTTAGTTAATTTACACAACACAAAATACATGAAGGGATAGTAAAGATGAGACTGCATGCAAAAACTTATGTTTAAGGTGCTGCTCTTGAGCTGCCATTAGAGAGGCTGTTTCCATTCGAAGTCCTCGTTTAAAATGTTCCCTCTTCTTTCTTCCTTGTCCCAAAAACAGACGGTGTCCTACAGCGATCCCTTTGTGGGCCAGAGCAGCCCAGTCTACTCCGAGTCCTACACCAATTCCCCCCCAGAGAGATTCAGGTAAAAAAACACACCTTTACCTGTTCGTTTATTATTTACCTGATGCCTCAACACTGTCACCCATGTTTAAACCTCCTCTCAGGAGGCTCCTCACTCAAACCTTTAAATTAATGTGTGTGTGTGTGTGTGTGTGTGTGCTTTTTCCTTTGCCTTGTCCCCTCAGAAATGACTTCCAGTTTGTCCTGGGCGCACCCAAAGCCTCCCAGCACAAGACCACGGAGATGCCCATGGTCTACCTGAACAAGGGCCAGTTCTACCCCATCAGCCTGCTGGGCATGGAGAGCAGTGCTGGACAGTCCATGGGGAGAGTCAAGGTGATTAGCGATTAGCGACATTAGCGTGACTTAAACATGAGCTAAAATGAACGTTTTTGCTGTTTTTGCTTAAATGTGGCCCTAAATAAGCCTGCATTACTTTACAGTCTATAATTTCACACTGTATATTATTATTATAATTACATTGTATTACATTACATTACACCACATTGTAATAAATTGCATTACACAGTATTGCATGACATTAAAATATATTACATTGCATTCACATTACATACAATTGAACAAGTAAGGAACAATATTGGCCAATATGGATGGAACTTAAGATGCATGTATAACACAAAAAGGCTACTAATGTAATGCAAAATGCAGAAAGGAACTTATTGGGTATGCAAATAGGACAGAGTTCAGTGGGAATGTGTGCTGTTCCACGGCAGCAGTAGTGGCTTGGGGATAGGTGTGGAACATACTTTATGGCTCTGGAGTGGATCTGGGCCTCTTTAACCCTTAATCTGTGTGCTGCTGTCCCCACCTGGGCCTCAGGCCAATGCCTGTGCATGCCACCCTGGAGCCACAGCATAGGTGTGTGTGTGTGTGTGTGTGTATGTGTGTGTGTGAGTGTGCGTGTGTGTAAGCCTGAGCCTGTGCGTGCCAAGCTGCAACCACAGCGTGCTGTGCTTGCGCCCATCCTATGACTAAGATTGAGAGAGAGAGAGAGAAAGAGAGAGAGACTAGGAGAAAGGTAAAGGTGTGGTGACAGAAGACTTGGAGAGGTGTGTGCTAAGGAGAAAGACTCAGAGAAAGAGAGAGAGAGAGAGAGAGTATAGAGAGTATGTTTAAGTCCCATCCCCGATAGCTACTGACAATGTGCACAGAGGAGGGAATTAGCGGTAAGAATAAGTCAGTGACAGCTGAATGAGAAAGGCCAAACGCAGACGCCAGAAAGCACACAAACACACCGTGACCTTTACTTAACAATCCTCTCTCTCTCCTACCCCCCTCCCTCTTGCCTCTCTTTCTCTCTCTCTGTCTCTCTCTCTCACTCTTTCTCCCTCTCTTTTCTCCCTCTCCTCATCCATCTTCCCATCGCTCCGTAAAGACGGTGATCATGGCGGTGTTTGAGAACGACAAGAGCCCCGAGATGCAGCTGAAGTGCTGGAATCACTGGCACGCCAGACAGCCGACCGTTAAGCAGAGGGTCATTGACATCGGTATGTGCTTTACCTAAACACACACACACACACACACACACACACACATACACGAACACACACACACACATACACACACACACATACACACACACGCACACACACAAATACACACAAACACACACACACACACACACACACAGGCATGTGGTAACAGTTAGGTTACATTTATTGTTCATATTGTTCTTATTATTCGTTTTTTCTTTATAAACCAGCTGACTACAAAGAAACCCTCAACGGCATCAGCAATGTGGAGGAAGTAGCATTCAACGCTCTGTCTTTTATCTGGAACACGGCAGAGGAGGCCAAGGTGTGTACACACACACTTGCACGCACGCACGCACACACACACACACACACACACACACACACACACACACACATACATACACACACATTAAGACACACATAAACACACACACCTACACATTCTCTCTCTCTCTCTCACACTCACACACACACACACACACACACACACACACACACACACACACACACTTGTCCCCCTTTCAGAGACACCTGTTATAGCATAGCAGGATGTTGGGGGGGGGGCTGAGCAGAGTGTGTGCCACGGGCCAGTGGAATCTGAGGCATGCGCACCCGCCTAGGGCACCTGTCACCACCGCCACACACACACACACACACACACACACACACATGAAAGAAAGACGGATAGAGGAGGAAAGAGAGGGAGAAGGGAGGAGAAGACAGACGGAGAGAGAGAGAGAGAGAGAGAGAGAGAGAGAGAGAGAGAGAGAGAGAGAGAGAAAGAGTGTTAGCCCCTGCTTTTTCCTGTCTGCCCTCAGGGTTGCATGGGGTGGAACAGCGAAACTCATAACGAGCGTAGAAGACGGAGAAGAAAAAAGAGAGACAAAGGGGTCACCTGTCCTCTCACCTGTCCTCTCACCTGTCCTCTTCTATGCTGTGTGCTTAACTAGCATTCAGTGGTCAAGTTGTGATAGCCATCTCTTTCTAATGTGCCCTCTGACCCCTAAGATCTCAGAGCACAGGCAGACAGGAGTAGGAGTTAGATTGATGAGGTAAAGACAGAGTATGTGACCAGCGTTTAATGTTTGATATGCTTACGACAATTGCTTATTAATTTGGACAATTCAATAGTGTAGAGAAAATATAGTCTCCAAAGCAATTCATTCGCTGCTGACGAATGTTTTTTTTTTCATCTATTAACATTTATGCTAATCTATTAGTAAGTTGTAGGTTATTCTTGCCCTTGACCTAGTAGGCTAGTCATGGAATTTCTTTTTTGCTCTTATCTTTTCATCACCGTCTTGCTTACTTGTTTTGTTTGACCTTCCCATTTCCCTGGCATGTTACTTTTGTTTCATTTGTTTTGTTTGCTTTTTGTTTTGCATTATGTTTTAAATTTGTTTCAATGCACCCTCTTCCTCCTGTCACCGGGCACGTCCCTGCTTGCGTACGTCAGGATCCTTTTGATTGCTACATTTTTTGGGCACACCCCTCTTTCAACACTGCTGCTCCCCCTCATCATTAGCGTCATTAGTGTTCCAGCGGACACTTGTCCACCCTGATGTGACATGTGCTCTAAATTTCACACTTATGTCCCACCTTGTCACATAGTGGTGGTTGTGTCATTAGCAGGGTCATTAGCCACAGTGCTAACGCTAATAGCTTACAGTAGCTGGGATTTTCACAGCTGAGTGTTCACCCCCTCGGAAATGACACACACACACACACACACACACACACACACACACACACACACACACACACACACACACACACAAGCCCTGTCACTGTTTGTCACAACTGTTGCGAAATAGTTTGGTGAAGTTTGCCACTATGTCAATGCTCAGGCTAAAGCTAAAGCTAAAGCTAACGCTAACAGCTCTGTTATGTCCTTTTTTTCCACACAGGTGTACATTGGCATCAACTCCCTCAGCACGGACTTCTCGGCACAGAAGGGAGTGAAGGGTCTGCCCCTCAACCTCCAGATCGACACGTACGACATCAGCACGGGCACCAACACCCTCGTCCATCGCGCTGCCTGCCAAGTCAAAATCTTCTGTGATAAGGTAAGGCAAAATGGCCTCTGGAAAAACACACACACTGTCAGTGGAGGAAAACAAACAAACAATCAAACAAAAGAACAGCTGTGTCATTTTCACGACTGAGAAATCGTAAAACTTTTTCAGTGAAACACTCTCCACTCCCTGCCATAGCCCAGGACTCTGTGGACTGGCAATGACACAAGTTTCTCTTATTGTTGACCAACTTTTGTTCTTTGACATGTGCCTGAGTGACTAAGTGTAGATTAATGCAGTTCCTGTGTGGGGAACATTGTGTGTGTGTGTGTGTGTGTGAGTGCGAGTGTGTGTGTGTGTGTGTGTGTGTGTGTGTGAGTGTGTGTATGTGTACGTGTGTGTGTGTGTGTGAGTGTGAGTGTGTGTGTGTGTGTGTGTGTACGTGTGTCTTCCCACACTCAGACCATTGATCTCATTGTCTGGGCCCATCTGATAACTCCAGCCGGGCCCCCATGACTGCTCTTAATCTCTTCCTCCATCTTCTCGCGCCTGGTTTCTCTTCTCCACGGCTTCTCTCTCTCTCTCTGTCACACACACACACACACACACACACACACACACACACACACACACACACACACACACACACACATTTAGCAGACGCACACCAAACTGGTTTTGCAGCAGGTGAAATGAGTGCGCTAAGTGTCATGCTTGAAAAAGCACCTTTGGGTTGGTTAAAAGTATGCGTGTGTGTGTGTGTGTAGTTTGGCTGCTACACACACAGTGTCTCCTCCAGGTCTACTGATTAAGTTACCTTCTCTGTCTCTCTGTCTCACTTTTGGCATAATCTGATTTTGGTGTTGAATGTTTAGAGACATTTCAAACAGTGCATTAATCCCTTTGTTTGTTCCTTTGTGTCTGTCTTCTGTGATAAAGGGGGCGGAAAGGAAGATGAGAGACGAGGAGAGGAAGAGGAGCAAGAGGAGGGTCAAGAACGACTCCAGCAATGGTAAAAATCTCTCACAAATCTCACCTTTTTGCTCTTCAAATGTTTTTCACCTGTTACCTAAATATACCACCAAGCCTAAGCCCTTTGTAATAAGCAGAAGAAGTCCTTCAAGCTTTGGCTGAAGGGTCTATCTAATTATGGTTCCCCGCCCCATCCAGACACCATTACCTAATTACCCTTGGCTACCCCAGTGAAACTAAATGGAACCTTAAGCTAGTCGTTAGCAGAGTGTTTCTTAGGCAGGCGCCAATGCTAATCAGGTTAGCATAGCAGTGATTTAAGTGGTGGCCTGACACTTGATACACTTATCCTCCCACCTCGTCTCATCTTCTCATCAGGGTTCCTCCTGGTGTCTCATACACAGTCTGTGTGTCACAGTGTGGCCATATACCTGTCATGATTTATGTGCAGTCTCAAGCCCACAGCTATCTCAATAGGTTACGATGTTCCTGGTACGTTAATTGTCTTATGCTAGTCTTATATTTCTTGTGCTCCCGCTGGTATTTCATTGGAGTTGGTGTGTCTCACTCGTGATTTATAACCAATGACAGTCAGTGCCGTTTTACTCTGTTAGTCTGTGTCTTTTGCCTTCTTATTTGTATAGCCAACCCATCATTCATCACCTACAGTTTGCCAAGTGTGGCTTTTGTCTTCCTGGTATTTCGCTTTGTTTTGTTTGTCTCATCGTCTCAACGTCTCATCATCTCCGTGTTTGTCCTGTGCAGGTAACAGCAAGGGCCAGGTGAGCAGTTCCTTTGGGTCCGACAGCACCTGCTTCAAGACGCTGGACGACCACGTGACTCAGCCCGTCCTTTTCATCCCCGAGGTGCACTACAGCAACATGCAGCGCTGTGGCCTGGTAGGTCTTCCCCGGCACTTGCTCACCTTTTTTTCCCTCTTCTCCTCCTCCTTCTCTCTTCCTCCACACCCCCTTTCCCTGTCCCTCCCCTTTTTCCCACCCTTGCTCCTTCACTTTTCCCCTCCTTCCCTCCTCCTGATCCCTCTCTCCCTCCCTCGCTTATTTGCTTTCTTGCTTTCCCTTTCTCTCTCTCTCTCTCTCTCCCTCCCTTCTTTCCTCTACACCTCCACCCCCGTCACTTTCGCTTCTATCCCATGGGATCCAGGGATTTGTGGTTTACCTCAAGGGTCTTGTCGAGTCATGTTGCCTGGCCACAGTGTACACAAGACAGGAGAGGAGAAAAAAAAAACAGAGAGAGAGGGAGAGAAAGAAAAAAACTGAGGGAAGAAAGGATGTGTGTGAGAGAGAGAGCAAAAAAAAAGAAAGGTGTGGGAAAATATGCTGTGGGAATAAATGTGGGCTGGAAAAAAAAGGAAAAGTCAGGGAGAGGGAAGTCTGGAGTAGGTCGCTTGGCACGGGATTGGACTGAGGGATGGGAAAGGTAGGGATGGGACTGAGGGATGGGGCAAGGAGGAGCGCAGGAGTGGAGGAGTGGAGGAGTGCCGGCTACTTCACCCGAAACGAAACGAAACGAGACGAGGCGAAACTCCCCTGAAGTGGTAGCTGGCACTGTGACTAAAAGTGGGATTAACCTGAGGGGGCTGTGTAAACACATACACACACACGCACACACACGCAAACGCACACACATGCAAACACACGCACATACACACACACGCATACACACGCACATATACGCACAAGCAAACACACATGTGCACACATATACATACACTTGCGCACATACATATGCACACACACACACACAAATGTGCAGATATGCATAAACTCAGGCATCCATCCATATACACAACACATACAAATGTGCAGAAATGCATGACTGTCTTTTTCTTAGTCACACATGCACACACACACACACACACACACACACACACACACACACACACACACACACACACGCACACACACGCCTTACACACACGCACACACACACCCCTTACGCACACACACACACACACACACACACACACACACACCCCTTACGCACACACACACACACTCACACACGCCCCTTACACACAGTGGCCCCCATTAGTCCCATCCCTGTGGTGTGGAGGGCTGGCGTGCTTGGGAGGTGTTGCCACAGCCCAGAGGGGCCGGCGCGGGTGCTGTTCTGACAGGCCACTTTCC
The DNA here is from genome assembly GCA_030347295.1 of Setipinna tenuifilis. Lineage (NCBI taxonomy): Eukaryota > Metazoa > Chordata > Actinopteri > Clupeiformes > Engraulidae > Setipinna > Setipinna tenuifilis. The sequence continues at coordinate 7,610,371 of CM059278.1, forward strand.
CACAGTCTCAGCTTCAACTAGTGGGGAGGGGAGACAAGACAGCACAGCGTGTGTGTGCGTGTGTGTGTATTTACATATAAGATAAGGCCTTCTGACACATCATCTCTTCTTCTCGGTAAATGCATGCATGCATGCGTAGACACACAAATGCACATACAGATATGCACTCACTCACTCACTCACTCACTCACACACACACATGCACACACACTGCAGCACAAAGAATCGACAATACAAAAAAAAAAAAAACACTGACTTCTGTTAAAGGCATAATGGACTTATTGGCACACAGCATGATGACAAATAGTGGCATCTCTGATAGCCCTCTGATAGACAAGATCAGGAGCCCTTGTTGCTGGTATGAGAGTCAGTCAGATGGGGCATTTTAGGGCCAGATGGGCAGAACACTGATAACAACCAACCAGCCCCACCACACACTGCTGGGAACTCTCTGGAGACTGAGCGTCCATCTCTAATCATTTCATCTCATCTCATTCTCTCTGTCTCTCTCTCTGTCTCTCTCTCTGTCTCTGTCTCTGTCTCTCTCTCTCTCTCTCTCTTTCTCTCTGTCTGTAGGCGCCTGCTGTGATGACGGAGGATGGTGACTCGCGGGGCTCTCTGAAGAGGGTAAGCTGCTACCCTGAGGGGGGGGCAGAGGGGTGCAGCCCACCCCCCAGCAAACTGGCCCGGCGAGAGGAGCAGCAGAGAGGTGTGTACATGACGAGGGGGGCGACAAAATACCCCTGAGCCTCAAATACAGGCCGCAAATACACAAGCACACAAACTACAAACAAACAAATAACAAACAAACAGATTAACAGTAGCTATTACACATTAAACTATTTCACATTACACATTTACATTACACATATTACACATTAAACTATTTCCCACATATTTTTTATTAAATTTATTTCTTTATTTTTCTAAAAAGCTGTAACAAAAAACTGATTCAGAATGTGTGTATTGTCATTTAAGTATCAGTATTAACATCATTAATAAGCAAAATAAATATGACTATTATATGTTGTGGTTCATTTTAATACATGACTAAATTGCAGTAATATTATCCTAAAAAACAGCACTGTGTAGTAGTTGTTGTAGTGGGTTTTTTTGCCGGCATGTACATGTGGACTTACATGGGCATGTTTTATTTGTTTTGTGTGTGCAGTTCTTCTGTACGTGAGGAAAGAGACAGAGGAGGTGTTCGATGCCCTCATGCTGAACAGCCCCACACTCAAAGGCCTGAGAGAAGCGGTAAGTCTGCCCATCAACTTCCTCCTTTCTCTTCTCTTCTCTTCTCTTCTCTTCTCTTCTCTTCTTACCTGATCTGTCCATCCTCAGCACTGACTTTTTTCTGACACATTTCTCGTGTATCCTTGTATGAAGAAAGCACGTGGACTCATCCCTTCTTTTTTCATTTGTGTTCTCAGATTTCAGAAAAGTACGGTGTGCAAGAGGACACCATTGGGAAAATCTTCAAGAAATGCAAAAGAGGGTGAGTGTCAATTCTTCTTTCCTGACTCTTGTGTCTCTCCACTTCAGGTGTCGATAGGATAAACCACCAAGACCACTTAGCATTAGTTTCCATCCTCTATTGTGAGAGACAGAAAAAAAGGTTTTAATCTGAAAAGCTGTCTCTTTTGGAGGATTATTTTAATATACCCTCATCAGAGACACAGCTCACTTCCTTACCGTATGTTCCGTGTCTAAGACCGCACCACGAAGAAAGCAGTCCAACCGGGTGGGTCGCTAGGCGAGCTATAACCTTAGGAATGTCATAATTGCAGTTCGTGCCTTCGAAAAAAAAAAAACGAGTGGATGATGAGGGAGATGGGTACAAGAGGAAGACAATGGCTGGGATTTCAACACTGGGGTTGAGCCACCCTATGTTTTTTTTTTTGTTTTTAAGTCGCCCCCACCCACTCCTGTGGTGAAATGAAGGGCTGGACGAGGGCTAGACCTTGTGGTTTATTTGCTCATGTGATGCAGATGAGAGATATGCCATGCCACAGATATGACAAGGAAGACGGCTCACAGCGGTGTCGCATATCTGACTGTCACAGTTCAGACAAGGGATCGTGGTAAACAATCTTGTAGGCATTTTTTTTTTGTTTTTAAATTCGAACTGAAAAAAAAAATTACCCAGATAACCCAGAGCCTCTTTGTGCTGAGCAGGTGGACCAGAGCTTGACCTAAACGCTCGTTTGCTGCACTCATGTCATGGAAGAAAAAACACACACCCTTCAGGGCTCACCTTTGGCTCATTAAAAAAAAGGCCACCAAAGTGCGTAGACTTCCCCGCCCCAGCCACCACCAGTGACTTTTTATCGCTGCACCCGCAGGCCTATAACTCTTAAGACAAAAGCTGACAAGAGGGGTGTAAAGGAACAGGACTGGTTCCGTGGCATTTCTGTCTTTCTACAGCCACCCCCCGCCCCCCCCCCCCCCCCCCCCCCCGCCCCCCCCCCCCTCCACCCCCCTGCCCCAAACACCACTCCACCCCACACGCACACACACACACACACACACACACACACACACACACACACACCTCACCCCACACCCTCCTGCCCTTGAGGCATGTACAGCTAGGAGCAGCCTTACCGGGAACATTGCATGATGGGTAAATTCCTGACCTAATTTGTGCATGATTGCCAAGATACCATCTTGAGCTCCTAGTGAGCTCTCAATGGATTATTTAAAGTGCTAGAGGTGCCATGCTAAATCTCAACACAGACAAACAACTCGCTTCCAGAAAAGGGAATGGCTAATGTAGTTTTGTACGTTTTTTCGCCACACCATTGTCAGGGGAGAGAAAGGTGTCATTTACCTCATATAGTCCACCTATAGAGACTCTACCTATGCTTTGTTAAAATTGAGTCTACTCAGTCTACTAAACTTCAGTCTGTTGTTCTCTGAACATGATCTTAATCTTGATCTCAATGAACCAAACCTGAACGCAAACCTTAACCATATGTTGCAGTCAACAAAGTTTTTAACTGATACTTTACTTATAATATGAACATCTGAGGATGGTCTGTAGGGCATCATTGAAGTGAAGTGTGACTGGAGATGTGTGTGACTGATCTTCATAAACAAGCCAGCGTTACCAGAGCCCGTGTCCGCCTTTGTTGTTTAGCTTGAGAGAAGCAAGAGAGGCCTTCTGTTCCTACTGTTCTTGCATTAGTGCAAAGTAGACTGATGGGAGACAGGTTTCCTGTCATTAGTTAGTGTGTACCAGGGAGACGTGCGTGTGTGTATGTGTGTGTGTGTGTGTGTGTGTGTGTGTGTGTGTGGAGGCAATTAACGGCAAAGAATGACAAATTAATTGTCGGCATCCCTTGAGGTTGAATCAGGAGGGGTTGTTTTGTTTGCCTTCTGCATAACACCCTAGAGCAGGTGCTAAGGATGTCTGCCAGACACACACACACACACACACACACATACACTGAGCAGAAACCCACTTTTTGGCTGGAGATTTGAATGACTCCTTTCAAAAGGCATAGTATAGACCTTAATTATTTGTCAGTGTTTGAGCTCCTCACAAAAAGAATCTTAAAAAAAAAACATGCTATAAAAATTGAGGTCTTGATTCTAACGTTTTCTTTCTTCTCTGACCTCTGCAGGATCTTTGTCAACATGGACGACAACATCGTTGAACACTACAGCAACCACTCGGCTTTCCTGATCAACATCGCCGAGGTCATGCTTGGTCACTTCCATATCACCCTCACCGAGCTCTAGAAAGTTCCGCCAGACCACCTCCTCCGCCTTCGCCGCGTTGCCGTGGCAGTTGGCGGCTCTCTGTCCTTCTCCCTCCCTCTCCAGATGTTCTGGTGGCCATCCCTGGAGACGTAAAGCACTGACACCACACCGAGAGACTCCAGGGTGAAAGCCTGTCTCTATGGAAACAAGAGAAGCAGGAAATAATAATTTAATAAGCAGGCCATACTGTGCATGAGCTCACCAATCAATCAATGTCGGCCAGACGTTGCCAGTGTATATACAGCCTCCTGTTCGCCTTTTAATGAACTTTTAATTTTATTTTAATATAACAAGTATTTTATATTATGAGCATTTATGGTGAATATGACGGATATTCTGTAAATATTTATTGTACATAGAAGTTAAAAATTGAGAGTGGCAGTGGCATCTCTGAGAATTATTATTTTTGCGATGAAGATTTGCCTTGCAGATGACTTTTGTTATTTCAACATAATGTATTCAACACAAACCTTTTCACGTTTTGTTTGCTGCTTGCATTATGTATGCATCATTTCTTGTCGTGTACACTGAACCATACGGCCTCAGTGTTTTAGTCGCATTTTAAAATGGCATGCTTCCCAATGAGCGTAGTAGCCCCAGTTACATTTTCACTAGTAATTTCATTTTTATTTTGTGCTTTTGTAACACATCCAGTCACCCGCAGTAGTCGACTACCTGTTCGTTTCACATCTGAATTTGTCAAGGTTTTTAGTTATTTTGTAATTTTCATAACCGAGACATTTTTGGACTCAGTCACACATTTCCACCTCAATTTGGCTGCTGCAGACAGCGACTGGCCCAGTTGTTGGGGCCCCCACATGTGGCCCTGACCTGGGCCATGTCGAAACCGGGTCCCACCCAGATCTGATCTATGACGCCGGGTCGGCAGCTGTCTTGAGACCCAGACAGTCTCCAGTGTTTCCCTCACCAAGACCCGAAACGGGAACGTCGCCGTGTGTGTGCGGCTCCTCACATTTCTGACTGCAGAGCCCCACGACCCTGCCACCATGCGCCATGCGCCATGCGTCGGCTCATTGTGTTTGTGGGGTTTTATGGTTTTGCTTCTTCACATGGACTTTACCACATTTCAATGCTTTTTATCGCTGTTCGATATATAGTATATTGTACGTGGAGCTTTTATGCTTCTCTCCCTGCCCCCCTTTTTTACTGACTCTTGTCCTGTTTTTGAAAGAAAATAAAAATAAAATCCTTAAAAATATATATGATTTGTTGCTTCTGTGTTCGTTTTATGTGACCACAGTTTTTTTTTCATCATGAAATGTGTTTGTGAGGACCACTGTGAGTGTGTGTGTGTGTGTGTGTGTGTGTGTGTGTGTGTGTGTATGTGTGCATGTGTGTGTGTGTGTGTATGTGTGTGTGTGTGTGTGTGTGTGTGTGTGGGTGTGTCTGAAATTCACCTGCTGTCTTTCCGTCATGACTGTTGCTGCCAGGGTTTACTGTTTAAAAACACTCTTTCAGACTGACATTCGAATGGCATTCTTCCTACTCACGCACACACAAGATCGTGCCAAGTTAAAGCAACACTTAGTAGTTTTTTCAACCGTAAAGTAATGTTACTAAAATTGTATCAGTGGTTAATCAACTTGTAACAGGGTGAAAGGCACTTCTGAATTTGCTTTTCCACCCTCCATGGGCTATAACCGCACTAAGTAAGTTTGGAGGAGCAGGCCATCTCTCTGTAGTTCGAATAATTTTCAATTCCAACCTGTAGGGCAACCGAAGACAAAAACTACTTAGTGTTGCCTTACATGAAAACACTCGATGAGGAGGAGACACCTCCATTATGTTTTATAATAGAGGTGAAATTAATATCATATGGATGAGAACAGTCACGTGTGCCTGAACAATACACCTGTGTATTTGTAAGTGTGTGTGAGTGAGCATATATATGTGTGTGTGTGAGTGAATTTGTGTGCATGTGTATGTATATTTACACGTGTATGTCTATGTGTATGTGTATGTGTATATGTAAGTGTGTGTTTGTGTAAGTGCATGTGTACGTGTGTACGTGCATGCATGCCTCCGGGTGTGTGTGTCTGTGTGTGTGTGTTTGTGTGTGTCCGTGTCTGTGTGTTTTATGTGTTTTTCCCTCTACGCCTCCTGGGTGTATTCTTATTAGTGTGCAGATCAGTTGTTTGTGTGTTGCTGTCTGAAGTGTGCAATAAGAGACAGATTTATTTAATTCATAAAGCGTCACCCCTCTCCCACAACCTGCTTTCTCTCCTCGCTCCCCCTCGCTCCCCCTCCCTCCACCCCCCCGTCCCACACACACACACACACACACACACACAAACACACACCTCTCCCCCGCCCCCCCCCCCACACACACACACCTCTCCCCCGCCCTACCACACCTCCCTTCATCTAAGAGCGTATCACACAGGCTCCCCAGTGTTTTGACCGTATATCAACACAGCTGGGCATCTTGCATTCTGTTTGTTTGGTCGTGACTGGGTGTATATCTATGTCATTTGTATTGTGTGTGTGTGTGTGTGTGTGTGTGTGTCTGTCTCTGTCTCTGTCTGTCTGTCTGTCTGTTTGTGTATACTTTTGTGTGTGTGTGTGTGTGTGTATGGGTTATATACATGTGTACACTCGTGTGTGTATGTGTGGATATGTATGCATATGTGTGTTTGCGTTTATAGAAAAGCAGGGGTGGGGGCTCAATCATCAGGCTGTGAGACAGGCAGACTCTCTCAGGAAATAAAGAAAAAGAGAGAGAGAGAGAGAGAACGAGAGGGAGGGAGCGAGAGAGAATGAGAGAGAGAGGATGAGAAAGAGAACGAGAGGGAGGGAGAGAGAGAGAATGAGAGAGAGAGGGAGAGAGAGGGAGAAAGAGAGAGGGAGAA
>CM059278.1:7622008-7634508 GCA_030347295.1 Setipinna tenuifilis
GTGTGTGTGTGAGTGTGTCTGTGTGTATGTGCGTGTGTGCATGTGTGTGTGTGTCTGTGTTTGTGTATATGTGTGTCTGTGTTTGTGTGTGTGTGTGTGCGTGTGTGCGTGTATGTGTGTACAGTGGAAGAGAGAGAAACAGATGGAGAGACGAGGGGCCGGGGAAGGTCATCGACCACCGATGTGTGTGTCTCTGTGTTTGTCCACAGCTCTTTGGATCGTCCGCAAACACGGCAGATTGACTGCAGCCCGACTGGAACACTGGTCCGCATGTCAACAAGAGGAGGAGGTGCTGGACAGATCTAGTCTCAAACTAGAGGACTAGGAGTCCACAGCCACTCAACAGAACTAGTCTCAAACTATAGGACTGTGAGTCTACAAACACTGAACAAATGTAGTCTAAAATAGGACTGTGAGTCTACAAACACTGAACAAATGTAGTCTAAAATAGGACTGTGAGTCTACAAACACTGAACAAATGTAGTCTAAAATAGGACTGCGAGTCTACAAACGCCAAACAAGGCTAGTCTAAAACTGTATCATACAGTAAGTCTCCAAGCGCTGTTCAGAGCCAGTTTAAAACTATCGGACACAAAGTCTGCAGCTGGTGGGTGAGACCTTATTCAATTACACAAGGCTTTATATAAGGACTGTTGAAGTGGTCCACAGATACTCGTCAGCATGTCGTAAAGGCACCAGACAAGACTAGAGTCTACAAGGAGTGAATCCAATGGGCTGGGCTACATGCAGAGGACAGCGCGAGCTACAAGTGTCGGAGACGGAGAGAACTTCCTGAGCTGAGGATTGGTGCACAGACGGAGATGACGTTTCCCAGTGTATCCAGCTGCGAATAATATTCCTTCACTCGTCTCTCTGTTCCACTCCTCTCCTCTTTTCTTGTCTACTCTACTTCTGCTCCTGTCATTCGCATCTCTTCTCTCATCTCATCTCATCTTCTCTTTTCTTCTCCTCCATATCCTATTATTTCTCTGCTGTTCATTCTCTCTCTTATAATCCGTGCTGTACTCACCTGCTCCTCTGTCATCTCCTCTCCTCTTCCACACCTCTCCTTTCACCTCACATTATTTTTTTCCTCTCCTCTCCTCTCTCCTCCACACTTCTCCTCTCTCCTCACAGTGATATTTTTTTCATTTTCTCTGTCCTGCACTCCACTAGACTCCACTCCTCTCTTCTCCTCTTCTCTCTCCTGTTCCACACCTCTCCTGTCTCCTCACGCTGTCATTATTTTTTCACTCTCCTCTCTCTTGCACTCCACTTCTCTCTTCTCCTCTCCTCTCTACTCCATCCCTTTCCTCTCTCCTCCACTTCTCTCCTCTCTCCTCCACACTTCTCCTCTCTCCTCACAGTCATTAGTTTTTCACTCTCCTCTCTCCTGCACTCCACTCCTCTCCACTCCTCTCTCCTCCACTCCTCTCCTCTCTCCTCCACTCCCTCCTCCTCTTCATTGTCAGGATGCAGACCCCCACCTCCATGGTGATGGGGATCGTCTTCGCCCCCCTGGGCCTCGTGCTGGTCTTCACGGCCGCCATCACCCCCCAGTGGCGAGAGGGGCAGGTGCAGGTGCAGATGGGTCCTGGGGGGGCATTAGGGGCACTAGGCAGCCTCAGTGGGGGTGGTGGTGGGGGCACAGGGGGTGGGGGCACAGGCACAGGTGAGGGTCTGCTCCTGCTGCGCTCCGACGGCCTGTGGGAGAGCTGCCTGCAGGTGGCGCACTCCGAGCTGAAGCAGTGCTGGCCCGTGTCCGGGCCGTACCAGCGCGACAGCCGCGTGCGCACCGCCCAGGGCCTGGTGCTGGCCTCGCTCTTCCTGTGCGGGGCGGGCATCGTGCTGGCCAGCGTGGGCGTGCGCTGCTGGACCGACCTGCCGCTCAGGGGCATCGCCGCCGCGGGGGGGCTCCTGGTCGCCATGGCCGGCCTCCTCAGCCTCATCGCGCTCGGGCTGTACACGCACAACCTGCTGTCGCTAGGCAACGAGGACCCGCCTGGTTCCGGCGCTGGTATTGGTACTGGCGGAGGCGTCTATGGTGGAAGTGGAGGCTCCACCCTGGCTCAACACCAGAGGGTCCCGGCACACCGCTTGCCCCGCCTCTCGCTGCGGCCGGCCGGGTCGCTGTACTTCGGCTGGGTGGGCGGCTGGGTGCAGGTGCTGGGGGGGGCGGCGCTCATGCTGAGCTTCAAGAGGCCCTCCCTCCGCTGCCCCTCCTGCCCACAGCGCCACCCGGTGGACAGCACAGAGATCTACGAGGTCACCTGCTAAGAACACAACAACAACAAAAAAACAGAGGAGGAGGACAGAGAACAGAAAGAGAGAGAGAGAAAAATGAAGGGAAGGGGAGCAGTAAAAAAGAAAGAATGGAGAACACAATGAAGAAGACTGAAGAAAAGAAAAGAAAAGAAAAGGAGGACTGTGCTGACTCAGATAAGTGATGGATGGCCTGGGTGTTGTCATGTCACGTCACCTCACCTCACTTCACGCTGTCATGAAAGCAGCCCTTTGAATGGCTGCTGTGGGGCGGTGAAACCGGTCCCCATGGCTCCTAAAGCCCGGCCTGAGTGCTGAGCATGTCAACAGATGCTTTCTTTTAGGAGCAGGGCAGGGGAGGGGAGGGCAGGGGAGGGGAGGGGAGGGGAAGGGCAGAGAGGCAGGCAGGCCAGTGAGCATGAACTCCACTCCTCGAAAGGGATAAGCGAGGGATTGACTCGAACAGTACGCTGAATGACGGGACTTAGCGCGCTAATGTTTCTATTCATTGCTTTCAATGTCGAGGGCTACAACCTGCTTCAGTGGCAGCGCCTACAACACACACACACAGGTGGACACCTGTTCACTTCGCTAGAGGAGAAACGTTTTGAACCTGTTGCTAGTTTTAGAACGCAAAACTTGTAATTGTTGGTATCTGTTTGAATCTGCTTAAGATTTTTCAGCAAAGCTTAATGTGTTTTTGAAATCAACATAATGTATTTTCATGATGAATCTGTCATTTGTAATAGCTGTTTTAGAATCACTGTTTTCTGTCCATTTTGAAAGCCTTTAGGTAGCAAAAGCTTTTCTATTTGTCTTCTGTGGAAAGAAAAATGTAATTGTGAAACATTTCTCTACCAATGAATGTGAACATGAAAAGTGTACATTTTATGTAAAGCCATAAATGTGAAATGCCAAGGAATAATACAGCTGTAATTGTCTTATAGCGTGTTTGCAGTTTACCAATTTGCTGTATATTTGTCTTCACAACATTTGTCTTTTATCCTATGGTTTAAACAAAAAAAAAAAAGAACTTTGATCTGAAATATTTCAAGCTTTGATCAGATTCTCAACACAATGGACTCTGAAGCATTGGGTAACTAACGAGGCCTTATTAAAGATGACAGACAGACAGAGCAGAGCAGTTCAACAGATGTTTGTGATGATATTTGTGTCTGTAGTGAGTCAGACATGTTGTTTGTACTCTGTCGCAGTACACTTGCAATGTTTGTGGCTTACCTACTGTATCTATTTCACTGCTTGCTTCAGTCACTCCCGGTGATTCTGCATAGGAAACCTACCTCTGAGTTGTGTGCGCATGTGTGTGTGTGTGTGTGCGTGTGTGTGTGTGTGTGTGTGTGTGTGAGTGTGTGTGTGTGTGTGTGCGTGTGTGTGTGTGTGTGTGTGTGTGTGTGTGTGTGTGTGTGTGTTCGTCTTGCAGTCTGTATGCTATGTAGCATTTGAAACATCTCACTGAAATAAAAAACAACTGGTCATCTGCAAATTGCTGCTTCATTTCATGAGGCATGAGGAGAGAGTGACAAAGGAAGTTTGGTAATACTTGATTTTCGATAGTCCACCCACAGAGACACTACAGATTTTGTTTGTTGAAATCCAATTTTATTTTGTTGACTATTTATTATTGACTTATCACCGTAACCAAACCCTACCCCTAACCCTAACCCAAACCTTAACAAGACACAGAGTTGTCTTAGCATCTGTAGATAGTCTACGGATCCAAATACAGTGTGACCGTATCCAATACGTATCCAAATACAGTGTGACCAGAAGTTTAAAACACACTTTTGGAGAACAGGCAACAGCAGAATCATGGCACCTACATAGACTTTATAGATGGTTCATTTAATTACTTGTCAGTCTTTTTAACAATTTACATAAACATCACCTTAATTAATCTCAACTAACGTAACCCTAACCTTAGCCATACATTGTAGTTTAGTTTTTAGTTTCAACAGATCATCTCAACAGATCATCTCTGTACAGAGGTCCACTCAAGTAACATGTGACCAGTGCAATTTTACTCCCTGAGAAAATAATAACATCAATAACAAATAAAAGAACATATCTTTCTTATATAGATCAAATTAAATTTGATGAGCACAGAGAAAGAAAAGTGGGGCCTGTTTAACTGTTATAACTTTGCTAATGTTCCCATTGTGTCCCCTTTGCCCACATGAAACCCCCCACTGCACCATACTAGGCAATTCAGATGCAATAAGGGGAGGTATCAGGTTCAGTTGAGTGCAAAGTCCCCAGTGAATACACCTCAGTGAAGTGGTGTAATTTGTCTAGCTATGATATGATACCAGCTGCAGCTTAACACCCCCCCCCCCAAAGAGCTGTGCAGAAGGAAATATATAAAAAAAAGAAAAATCAGTCTATTATTCTTTTCAGTTCTCCCACGTGTGAGTGGCTCAATTGCGATCGGGAGTTAAGCACTCGGAGTGAAAATCTCCGGTGTTTGAGAAGCGTACACTCAAGCTCTTAAATGAGCCTGACGCACAAAGGGAGAAAAAGGACCACAGCTGCCGAGCACACAGTATACCCACACTTCACACTTTCACAGAGCAGAGACCTGTCTTTGAGAGAGGAAAGCGGAGCTGTGTGTGTGTGTGTGTCTGTGTGTCTGTGTGTGTGAGTCTGTGGCTGAGTTTGGGTGCTTGTGTGTGAATGCTCAGACTGCATATCTCAGAGACCTATCTGTAAGGAAGCAGGGCTGTATGTGTGTGTGTGTGTGTGTGTGCGTGTGTGTGTGTGTGTGTCTGTGTCTGTGTCTGTGTCTAGGTGTGGGTGGGGTGGGTGGAGTTGGGGACGAGTGTGTTGAAAGTGTTGAGGGACAACTAGTTATGCACGTATGTGTTTTTGGTTACCGCGGCAACGACTGTCATCGACGCAAGGAGCACAAAGAGCTTCTTTTAAAGGAAGCAATTAAACAGGGGGATTGGAAATGCCACATATGTGAAGAGCCAGCTCTTCCAACAAGTTTCCCTGGTAAATAACACACACACACACACACACACACACATACACAAAAACATACATACAAAAACACAAACACACACACACACACACACGCACCCACACACAAACATACACACACACACACACACACACACACACACACACACACACACACACACACACAGTCTCCTTCATACACACAGACTTACATACACGCATGCACACAAACACACACACATGCACCCACGAACCCACACACACACACACACACAGTGTCTCTCTGCCAAGACACTTGGCAGCGAGAGGCACGCTAGAAGACGGCACACTAAAAGATGGCGCCACCACAACACACAGCACATCAAACAGATGCAGAAGAGGACCAAACAAACAAGGCGGCTAATGAAACACGGCTAAGTGCACGGGCTAGTAATTAAACCACCTGTCATACGGCAGAACAATTACAGCACCAATCTGGCACTGTTGACACTGACAGAGCCGCCGTGTATTGTCACATGGCAGAGTTTTATTACATTACCATTATTTGCTGTTTGCCGTTTGGCTTTGTCTGCACCTGGCTGCACTATGCCCCCCAGTACCGCCTGTAGCTCAAACTATACCATATTACTTCCCTTAACGCATGCATGGCAGAATCTTTTTACTGTCAAAGATGTTTTCAAAGATACCGACAAGCATACAAAACTATGTCTGTGAACCCTTCTCAAGGAAATGCCTCAGTAGGCTGGTATGAGGGTAGTGAGTGTGTATTCCCTGTCAGACGGGGGAATGTGGGAAAGCATGTTTGTAAAGCTCTATAACACACACAGTGCTCTACATTGACCCCATTAAGTCACTCTCCTACAGTAATGCTGTAGGGTTATGGCATTGGGAAACAGATGCAGTATACATGAATGCATGTCAACATTATAAGGCATGAACAATTAAAAACACAAGCATGTCTGTCTGTCTGTCTGTCTGTCTGTCTGTCTGTCTGTCTGTCTGTCTGTCTATCTATCTATCTATCTATCTATCTATCTATCTATCTATCTATCTATCTATCTATCTATCTATCTTCTACTTTTACAAAACTATGCTTATGTGGACTGTAGCTGTAGAAACAGCTAAAGCGGGTACTTTGTGTTATCTTCATAAGATGGTGTGTTCCTCAGAGGCCTGCTAGAGTAGAGAGGGCTTACATAAGGCTGCAGCAGCTCCTATGGTCCCCCACTGAGAGGGAAGGTGGAGCAGGAGGAGGCTGGGATGGGGGTGGGGATGGGGGTGGGGCGTGGGCGGGTGGAGAGCCTCGTCTGATGCCTGATGCCTTCCTGAGAAGGAAAAGAAGGCTGTCAAACAGCCCACATAAGAGATCCGAGGCTTTGAAAGCACCAACCTGCACACGCCAGGTATTGCGTCTGTTGGCTCACCTGGAGATGAGTAAAGGTGAAGAAGCCTGGGGGCATCATAGTCGTCTTGTGAAATGCAGCGTTGCAGGAACAGCAATAGCACGGAAGGAAAGCTACGGGATGATCGTCACGTCAAGTTTCCTGTAGGTGATTTAAGTTTCCCTGTAAAAACTGTGTTGCCTAATATCAGTGGGAATGTGGCCAAGCAATATCTGTTGATAACGCCACCCAGCAACATTGCTCAAAAAGCTGGCCAACCATTTCACCATCTTTAGAGAAGCAACAGAGAGTAAGAGTTGTGCAGATCATTCAAGCACTATGCACTGCGCTTGAGTATGTGTACTGTATGTGTATCAGGTAACGTATTCTATGAAGCTTGAATTCATAACACTCTATAAACACATTAATACAGGCTTATAATGCAAGCTGTAACCTGCTAAGAGACTGTGCTGTTGTGACACTGTGCTGTTGAGAGAGACTGTGCTCTTGAGAGAGACTGTGCTGTTGTGAGAGACTGTGCTGTGTGGACCGATTCTCTACAGTGCTCACGTCAACCTTGTGGTTAGAAATCTTGGTAATACTTTACTTGATGGGTGAGTTCACTTTACTTGATGGGTGAGTTCAACTCATTCATAGAAGATGTCATAAATTGCACATAAAGCATTCACAACTGTTTCATAAGACATGACTCAACATTCATAGCAAACCTTTCATGAATGTGGATGACAGACGGACGACAACTTGTCAAGCTTACAGCCGCTACCTCTCACGCCACCGCCAGCCAATGAGGTAGTGACTCCGTGAAGCAGCAGTGTTGCGCTTTTTCTTCATTTCTTTGAGAGTTAAATATATTTGTTTAAAAAAATATACACCCACACACACACACTTGTACAAATATGATTGCCATTGCCACATAGACCTATATTGATGACACACACCCACCCACACACACACACCCACACACACACACACACACACACGCGTAGGCCCATATGGGTGAGGGCCCACAGATGTAAGGGGTTCTTTTTGATGCTCCAAAGAAACACACTCCAACAGGAGCTCATTATGCAGGTCACAGTCTTTTTCTGTGGGTACAGTGGCTTATCAGGACACACAGCTCCTTTGAAACAATGAACAATTACACACACATATGCACCTAAAACAACACATGCAACACACACAGACACTTACATAAAATATAGAAATAAAACAAACACACACACACACATACACAAATACACACACACACATAAAACAAGCAAACACACCCGATTCCGGGTACCATATCTGTCCCTGCAAATACACCACGGAGGTGTACAGGCCCTCTCTGATTTTGTAACTCTCATGCTATTGAAAAACAAAAAGGAATGTCTTTTTTTTTTTTTAAAAAAAGGGAGTAAGTGTGCGGACATTCCTTTTTGTTTTTCATGTACTTCGACTCTTTTGTCCTGCACCTACACGGTGGATGTGCACACCATCACTGGAATTAACTCTCATGCTATTGACATGAGTCACTAAACTGGTCATTTTGTCATGCACTCAAGCAGAGCAGCTGTTTCTTCTTATACCATCATAATAATGCTGAAAAAATGAGCACCAAATCGCCCTTAAAAATGGACAACTCATGCACCAATGCTGATGCACAAACACCAACCCCAAACCCCCTGGTATAGACACTTTCAGTTAATACATTTTCCAAACCCGCTGACTCTCCTTATGTTTTTAAGACAGGTGATTTCACAAAGTAATTCTGAAGAGTTGTAGAAATTACAATAAGTAATTTAGTGAATGGCTGGTAAAAATGAATGTATTTGGACTGTAATTTGTAGAGACAAATCAGTGATAATTATTTAATCAAAAACAAAACTGTGTTGTAAGTTCTAAATTGAATACGGTAACGTTAAGGCTAAGTGTGCATTGTGAAATGGCAGTGTTTTTCTTGAAGAAGGTAAGAATACTTCAGCTTAATCATAATTCAGACACACACACAGTCACACAGTCACACAGTCACACACGCACACACACACACACACAGTGTGTATGGCGTCCTACTGACGAAGAAGGAGCTGCTTCTGTTGGCTGATTAGATGGTGTGGCGATAAGAGTCTGCCCACCCAGCCGTCATGCACGGATAAAATAGCCACTGGGTGAGTCAGCCGCACGCAGGCACACAATATGACCTTCAGATGATGACGACTTTCAGACGGAGCTCAGCATCAGCATCAGCGTCTCCGGAGAATCTGCCATAGTGTTGCTGCTGTGGCACACATACATGTATGCCATATACACACACACACACACACACACATACACACAGACAGACAGACAGACAGACAGACAGACACACACACACACACACACACACACACACACACACACACACACACACCTCTTAGGCGCCTGAATTTTCTTCCCTTTAAATGGATGGCTGCCAATCACTCCCACGTGATTGCCATGGACACCTAGCTCCATATTGATAACACACTCACACACACATATGCACACAAAAACACACAAACACACACTCATACACATATCGTTAGCTTGATAGCATAATTGCCTAAGTCATTTTTTTGTGTTTTTGGAAAACAAGAAAAAACACATTTTCTAAAAATTACATGCATATTTTTTCTTGATATTTTCACAGAACATTCATGTAGATGTGAGAAAAAGTTTGGAAAAAGAACAAAACTGAACATCATTTTTTTATCAAATAAAAGTGACTTAGGCAGTTTTGACGTATGCAAAATGGCTGAGAAGAGCAGAAAAACTGCCTAACTCATAGGCATAATCTGCCTAAGTCAAATTGATTGTATAAAAACTGCCTAAGTCCAATGGTAAAACTGCCTAAGTCATAGGCATAATCTGCCTAAGTCAAATTGATTGTATAAAAACTGCCTAAGTCCAATGGTAAAACTGCCTAAGTCAAATGAATGACTTAGGCAGCTATGTTTTTTTTAACTTTTATGAGTGTTGTGATTGGCCAATGACATATGCAGACAGACAGGATGATGCAGAAGTGGTAGGGGAGTAAAGTTGTGCAAAAATCTCAATTTGACCAAAAAATGACTTAGGCAATTATGCTATCAAGCTAACGATATGATCTTATTACAGGCTCACGTCCCGTCCAGGGCGCTGCGCTCCGCTCACACTAATCGTCTATCGGTACCCTCACTTCTCACAAAGAGAGGTCACTCTAAGCTCTTCTCCGTGGTTGTCCCCAAATGGTGGAACGACCTACCAGTTGCAACAAGAACAGCAACATCCCTCCCTATCTTTAAAAAGCTTGTAAAAACCCTTCTCTTCCGAGATTGCTTCCCTTCCTAACAAAACTAATATAACTAACAAACACTAATCTAAAACTCTCTCTCTCTCTCTCTCTCTATCCCTATGCAGAAGTACATATGTCTGTTGTGTCTTTACTCTGTGTCCTCCTCCATTGCTTATGTCCTCCTTGATTGTAAGTCGCTTTGGATAAAAGCGTCTGCCAAATGCAATGTAATGTAATGTAATGTAATGATCGCCATGGACACGTAGGCCTATATTGATGACACACACCCACACACACACCCACACACACACACACACTCATACACATAGGATCGCCATTGACATGTAGGCCTATATTGATGACACACACCACCCACACACACACACACACAGGTCCATATGGGTGAGGGTCCACAGATGTAAGGGGTTCTTTTTGATGCTCCAAAGAAACACACTCCAACAGGAGCTCATTATAGATGTCACAGTCTTTTTCTGTGGGTGCAGTGGCTTATCAGGACACACAGCTTTGAAACAATTAACAATTACACACACATATGCACCTAAAACAAACACACACACAGACACAGACACACACACATAAAATATACAAATAAAACAAACACACACACATACACAAATACACACACATAAAACAAGCAACACGCGATTCGGGGTATTCTCTTTTTAAACAATGTTATTCTTGAGGTAGTCAAAACAATGATGTCACCTGGATACATTCCACACCATGCCCATATTTGTTGATAAAAAATGATGTGAACCGCAACGGAGATCTTCACTGATTAAACTGAGACAATGTCTCTCGGTTAAAAAAAGAAGAAAAAACTATATGCGGACTTTACAGGAATAAGCAAAGCGAATAAGCAAACAGCCGAGCTTGGATACAATAAAGTGTCAATGAGAGAGATTGTCATATTTTATAATGATGGACTGAAGGTTGTCTTCAGAATGCATTTGTTTTTACACCATGTCATTATCCCCATACCAACGCTCTGTGTTTTGTGAGAAAATACATTGTTAGATGGTAAGAGAGATTGTCAACATTCGTAATGATAGGCTGGATGATTCTTTTGTAATGTTTTACTCTCCAGAGTATATTTTTTAACACAGCTCAGTGTTCAGTTGTAAATGTTAAAATTTGTCAAAGTTTACGATTGTAGTCTTTATGTTGGTATTGCTATTTTGTGTATGCATTGTAGCCCACATTTTGTGTCTATGTTCTACTTTGGTGTCTGTCCAGTCCACTTTGGTATCTGTCCAGGCACATGCAGCAGTTACTTAGCCTGGTAAACCAGCCCCTCATACTTCACTTCGTTTTGTACAGAGGTTCTGGCACAGGTCTCATTGAAGTGGTTGTCCATAGGCAGAATCCTTCCTAGCCAATCAGCGGACAGAGGGAGTGTCATAGCTACTGGCAACCATCATGACGTGCTGTGCTACCACACATGTTCACATACATCTTGTGGAAGTCTGAGAATAGGACGAGGGTGTGAATGGCAAATAGTATGTGCTAATATGCTAGCTAGTATGTAGCTAGTATGTGACTATTCTCCTCTTTGTTCAAATAGACGCTCTCTTATTGTAATGTCATTGCATATGAATATGTTTAGACATTAGGGTGACAGTGCATGTGTTCTTTGAAATCTGAGATGATTAACGCATTTGGAGATGAAAGGCGTTATCACAGTGCCATTAAAATAAGTTATATTAAATAAAGTGTGCATGAACTGTACTGTACTTGATAATATATAGTGTAATAATTGTGTAATGAACAGCATATTTACTGTAGCATTTGCAACAGCTCTCTTTGTATGCAATATCTATAATGTCTATCTGGACAATATTGTGTCCAACACCTAACACTGTAATATGCTAATTATGGTAGAAATAGCAAATGCTATAAATGTACTCATTTAGGCTAGCAGAACGTCATCACATTTATGTGGAATAAAAATACAGAAACATTTGTTTTTCCAATACACTGTAATGTTCAGTTATATTACATTTATGGTTGCAAAGGGATAAAACAAAATAAACATTTCTTTTAAAACATTTTTTCAACATCTTGGGAGGGTTGGGGAAGTGTAGGAAAACCATTTGTTGGTTTTATGATTTCATTATGACAGCAGTTACAGTTAAGACATTTACAACCAAGAGCAAATGGTTGAACTATGTGGCAAGCCTTGATCTTTGTTTTTTTATACTCACAGTCTTCTGAGATGAACCTAAGAAAACAGTCCATCATAGGCAATTAAGACTTTATGTTCGGTTGTCTGGGGACACTCCAGTGACACTCACAAACAGGACAAAGTCTTTTGAGGCCATTTACAAAACAAACATCCTCAGATATGC
Organism: Setipinna tenuifilis; assembly: GCA_030347295.1. NCBI lineage: Eukaryota > Metazoa > Chordata > Actinopteri > Clupeiformes > Engraulidae > Setipinna > Setipinna tenuifilis. The sequence goes on from CM059278.1 coordinate 7,634,293, forward strand.
AGGTGAGATGTCCAGGAGGACACGTACACGTACACCCTCAGTAGCCCTCATGCAAACACGCTTGCTGTAGGAGCGTTACAGTCTTGTGGGGACGCGTTTGGCGGCCCTCAGATGTAAAAGTAGTTTTCTGAGGACACACTGGCTGAGCTCAGGTTAAGCGGGTCTACCGACAGCTCAGTCTGGGAGGCGTCCAAGGAGCTCGCTGTCGTTGCCGAC
>CM059278.1:7647008-7659508 GCA_030347295.1 Setipinna tenuifilis
ACAAGCCTGTTGGCCGACATACCAGTGGAGAGTGCGTGTGTTACTACGCTTTCTCACCTCAATGGCAATACAGCCAGCCAGAGCTGAGCTCCCTCTGCTACAGTATATATAGTAACACAATATAGTGAGATATTGACCACTGTGAGTAAAGAAGGGCTCCCCCTCCTTACAAAAGTCAATTTAACCACTGAACGGACCTGTGTGCTGGTGTTACAAACTGGAACACAGCAAGTAACATGAATGACGCAAATATCATCGGACACGTTCAGCCTAGGGGTGATTTATTTACAAATTATAATCAAGAACTGAAAACAGAACAAATTAAGGATTTAAGTTAGCAAAACAGGGGAACAGTAGAAGATGTGTTGTGTTTACAGTGACAAGCACAACTGTTGGTTAGTGTACCAGTAGAAAGCATGTTGTGTTGGGTTTACAGTCACAAGCGCACCTGTTGGCTGGTGTATCAGTAGAGAGTGTTATGTTGTGTTAACATTAATAAGCACACCTGTTCCCTGGTGTACCAGTAGAGGGTGTTAACATTAACAAGCGCACCTGTTGGCTGATGTACCAGTAGAGGGTGTATTATATTGGGTAATAAGCGCACCTGTTGGCTGGTGTACCAGTAGAGGGTGTGTTGTGTTGGGTAAGAAGCGCGCCTGTTCACTGATGTAATAGTGTTGTGTGTTGTGTTGTGTTAACAGTAACAAGCGCAGCTGTTGGCTGGTGTACCAGTAGAGGGTGTGTTGTGTTGGGTAAGAAGCGCACCTGTTCACTGATGTAATAGTGTTGTGTGTTGTGTTGTGTTAACAGTAACAAGTGCACCTGTTCACTCAGGTACTAATACAGTGTGTGTTGGTGTGTTGCGCACCTGTTGGCTGGTGTACCAGTAGAGAGTGTGTTGTGTTGGGTAAGAAGCGCACCTGTTGGCTGGTGTACCAGTAGAGGGTGTGTTGTGTTGGGTAAGAAGCGCACCTGTTCACTGATGTAATAGTGTTGTGTGTTGTGTTGGGTTTACAGTAACAAGCGCACCTGTTGGCTGGTGTACCAGTAGAGGGTGTGTTTACAGTATCAATCTCACCTGTTGGCTGGTGTACCAGTAGAGGGTGTTCCCCTTCAGCACGAACCAGAACCGCTGCCACTTCTGGGTCATGAACATGCTCGTCTCCTTGCGCTTCTTCCACAGCCAGCCATCGCTGTCCGGCCGGCCCAGCTCTCGACACGACACACGCCGACGACTCATCGCCGTGGTTTTACCTGACAGGGGGAGGAAGCGGAACAGCCATGGATCGGGGTTAGGTGAGGACACCTTTACAGGTACAGTGGGCTTCTCCTTGAGAAACACAGCATCTTAGCATCTACATAGAAATGTATATAGAAATATATAGAAATACTGAATAAGTACAGATGATATCATTGATGGATTTGACTATTTTCTGCGTTCCCCATTCTCCCCATGTAGTAGACTTGCACTGTGGCGTGTTGTGTTCTGGTCTGCATATTGCATTGTATTGCATTGTATTGTATTGTATTGTATGTTGGATGGTCTGTTCTGCATGTAGTCATTATCTACATGAGTCATTGTCCTCATGCTGGTATTTGACTCCAATGTTGCATCTATTTACTTATTTCTGCTGTGCTCTTTCTAATGCCCGGCTGCAACTTAATTCCCCCTGGTGGGATAATACATTTGACTTCACTTGACTTCAGTAAACACTATTTTATTACATTCATATTGCGATATAACGTAGGGGAAAAACAAGGAGTTCAGTACCTTTTGTAGAGCTTTTCTTTGTAGACTCTCTCTCTTCCTGCGAAAGGAACGTAACAGAGCTTACTAAGGTAAGACACAAGGGCTTACGCCTTATGATGTCACCATATGTGGAGGATTAATGCGAGCTGGTTGGATTGGTCTGTCAAAGACATTTTCTCTCTTTTATGCTCACACACACACAAACAATGTACATGCACGTGCAGTGCACACCCACACCAGGGGATTTAACTTTGCAAAATGTCAACCTTTAAGAGCCACTGACAACTAAATGGTAAAATTCACCAGCCACTCAAAAGTGTATCATTTTTTTCTCTCTGAAATTTACCAGCCACTTTTTAATAATTTACCAGCATTTGGCTGGTGGCTGGTTTACATTTACATCCCTTCCATCTCACACAAACACACAATACACGCACACACAATGTACATGCACATATGCACCCACACTCACACACACAAAAATACATATACCCAGCCACACAGATAAACACACTCACTCACCAGGAATGAAAATTGGGAACAGTCACCAGCATAATGCTGGTAAAATCCAAGAGTGTCTGATACACACACAGACACACAGACACACACACACACACATACACAAACACACACACACACAGACACACACACAGCCACTCACCCTCTGCCCCCCCATCTCTGACACACACACACACACACACACACACACACACACACACACACACACACACAGACCCACCCTCTGCCCCCCCATCTCGGGGCAGGAGCTGATGCTGCTCCTGCTGAGCTCCAGGGCCCGTGGGGACGGGCAGGGGGACGGCGTCCTGCGGTCCAGTGGCACCTCTACCTCCAGACCTCCCAAACTCAGCCCAGACACGTCCAGCTCCTCACTCTCTGCACACACACACGCACGCACGCACGCACGCACGCACGCACGCACACACACACACACACACACACACACACACACACACACACACACACACACATAAGAGTATATGAACATATGCACTGGTATACAGTTGCGCTCATAAGTTCACATACCCTGGCAGAATTAATGATTTCTTAACCCTTCTTCAGAGGGTCTGTTATTATGAAGTAAACAGGTGTTAAATGGCTTCAGCCAACACTAACCATGAGTGAAATTTTTGTGTTGCCATTTATATTCTCTGGTTAAGAAATCAGCAATTCTGCCAGGGTATGTAAACTTATGAGCACAACTGTATATACTACTACATAAGGCAAGGTATAACCTGTTGTCCCTATGGGAATATATGTGTTAGGCTGCAGCCGGCATCATCCAAGCCCAGCCTTTAAGTCATACATAAGTCACACTAATAAAACACATGTAAAAGATGCTATGCACTGTTTGGGTACTATCTAACTGAGTTCTTGCTCTCCATGGAGACTGTTCCCATGACTTCAACATGAGGTCTCCTCCATAGGCCATCTGACTCTCACCTGCCCCCTTGTGGTTGAGAGGAGTGTTGCGTCCTTTCTCATCCACGCTGCTATCGCTGGGGTTCTCCGATCCCTCCCGGCCCATCAGCTGCCGGGCCTCAGGCCCATGGACGGCAGACCTGTCAATCACACAGTGAACTGTCAATCAAACAGTAGCTGTCAATCACATTGGTCAATCACATGGACAATAACTCCACTCTCTTTCCATGACTTGGTGATCTGTGAATTACATGCTCGTGCGTCAATCACACGATTATCTGTCAATAACTATGTCATCTGTTATGACATGGTCATCTGGTCATTTCACAGTAATCTGTCAATCAAAGGTCATCCATCAATCACATGCTTATCTGTCAATCATACACAACACTGCGACATTACAATCTTCAGTCACACTGAAAACTTTTATTCTACCTTCACTAACATATGGGTTAATTAATCACATGAAGTAATTATCAACAGCCCAGCAGCTGTCAGTCAGAATGCACACTGTCAGTCCCACAGTGGCTGTCAAAAACAACATCTGTCACCTACCAATTAATAATACATTATCAATGCTGTTATGAAGATCCACTGTCATTAACATGAGAGCTTTATGTAGTACAGGTGATGACAGTTATCAGTCAAAGATATTGACATCTCTAGCAAAGGCCATCAATTACTTATCCTGTCTTTTGCAGGTCTTAATCACACACTGTAAATGACATTCATGTAGGTCTGCCTAGATTGCTTGGCCATAAATCATGCACACACACACACACACACACGCGCATGCACACACACACACACAGACACACACGCACACACACACATGCGCATGCACACACAGTTTTTTACTCTCTTACACACACACACACACACACCTGGTGAGAACCCATCACACTGTGGGGCTAACAGCCTGGTAAATGAACTGTCAATTAAACTGTGATGCCAAACATAGGCATAGCCATAAGCGGGCTGGGGTGGGCCTGAAGGGTGGTGTCTGAAGTGTCCCTGCTCCGGAAGGCTTACAGTACCTAAGGCACATGTATCTCCTTGTGTGTATGTGTGTAGTCTGTTTAGTATGTGTTCCTCTACACCTCTGTTAGCTTATTATGTCCTCCTTATGTAAGTTGCTTTGGATAAAAGCACCTGTGTCTGCTAAATGTAATGTAATGTAACATATAACACCTACAGACCAATGTCCATAAGGCCCTGTCCCCACATCTATCAGCTCACAGTCTAGATGCACTCTTTGCAGCCTTTTCATTCATCTAACCTGAGAGCTGTGAACACACAAAGCAACATGCTTTAAAACCATCCAAGGCCTCTCTAGACACAGGAAGGCATGTTTGTCCAACATGAACAGCTATCGGTCCTGAGAATCAAATGGACACAGCAGGGAGTGAGTGCTGTTCAGACTTACAGCTATTCCCCCCAGGTAGCCCAGGGCAAACACAAACACACAAGCTGGCTCTGTTCTTGGCCAGGGCTCTAAGAACCCTGACATGGAAGAGGAACACAGGGTTCTTGAAACGTGGCCATCAAAGGCTGATGATGGCCTGGTGCCGGAACGCGTACGGTTCTGGACATGGTCCCATAAATCAGCTCACCAAAAAGAGAAAAACAGTGCATTCTTTGAAGTTCATGACCCTCTGGAATGGAATGGAATGCCACTTTGTGATTGGCTGCTAGGTGTGCAGTAATATCGTATATCATACACGCCTCGAAAGAAGTTCTGGCAAAAAAGTTTAAAACTTTAGCACCGTAGTGTAGCAGCTGTCAAAACTGCAACCCCCAGCTGCATCAGCCGCCCACTTCATACAAAGATGTAGTTTGGCCAAGAGTTTGGACATACCTTCTTATTCAATGCGTTTTCTTTACTTTCATGACTATTGACTACTGAAAAAGACTTAAGACATCCAAACTCTTGGCCTGTACTGTACATGCACACACGTGCACGCGTGCAGACGCACAAAACATGCTTAAAACCATCCATGGCATCGTTAGCCATATGCAACATGCTTGGCCTACACGGTCTGCTGACACTGTGGAGAGTACTCTCCAGAGTTACTCCCTGTCAGCCATCTCAGGGGAGACATAAAGGAGTCCATACTGTAGGCTGGGCCTGTCCTGCTCTAGATCTCTGAGAACCCTATGGGAAGCAACACTGGACTCCTGGAACATGCAGAAGATGAGGTGTCAGGACTTCAACCCCCCACTGCATCATCTGCCTACTTCATCCAAAGACATGCTCACACACACAGACACACATACCACAAACATGTACACGCTCGCGCACACATACACACACACAACGTCAGAGACTCACAAAGTCAGAGACTCACACATACAAACACTCACAAAGTCACAGACACTCACAAAGTCACAGACACACACACATAGACACATACACACATAGACAGACGCCAACACACACACACACACACACACACATGCACACACACACAGCTGTTGTTGTCAGATGATCCAAACACGGTAAGCTCCGGTCTGACTAATAACACACACACACACACAAACCAGCCAACTCAGGTCACATAATAAATAATAACAAACAAAAGACTAATAAACAAGAGAAAATAAATATCTGTTATGACTGATCCATTCAACATGATATAAATAAACATTTCATTCAGGCTACATGACAAAAAAGGACAAACAAGAAAAAATGAATATCAGTTACGACTGATCTAAATGCACAGCCAATTTAGGTGATGTAAAAAGTAATGACAAAAACACAGATTAAATGAATATCAGTTATGACTGATCAATGACACATGATTAAAATATCGCAGTCGATTCAGGTTCATATTCAGTCACAGGTCTGACTCTGAGAGACGGTTAAATAGATGCACAAACATCAGCTCTAGCATGTCATTATTTAAAATCGACCAAGCAGAGCTAATTTGTGGCTCACACTTGCTGTGATGTCTATTAAATAATATAAACGAGAGGAAAAATATCGCTCCTGACTGATTATTGTATATGGCCCCAATGCATAGCAATTTCAGGTCATGTGTACGAACAACTGGCACATTGACGCACAGACACAACCAGTGCTGCTGATACTGCATATACCATGAATATGTAGATCAGACAATCAGTAATAAACATACACTAATCAAACAGCACTCATGGCCAGTTTAGGAATCTGAACTCATTTTCTCATAAATATTTCCAGCACAGCAACTAAGTTCATCTCCAAAACACCTGTATTTGTGGCATGTTGCGTTAAATCTACCTTAAACACTGTGGGGACCTAATGATATAATAGATCTGATCTGTTGCCTGTATGTGTGTGTGTATGTGTGTTGCATGTGTCTGTGTGTGTATGGGCGTGTGTGTGTGTGTATGTGTGTGAGAGTGTGCGTTGCATGCGTCCATGTGTGTGTGTATGTGTGTGTGTTTCACAATCCCATGTCAGGGAGCTACCATGAAGCTCACCTGAAGGACAGGGACCTGACGGAGGCAGCGACTCTCTCAAAGATGGAGTGTCTCTTCTCGTCCTCCTCGTCCTCTTCGTCCTCCTCCTCTTCCTCTTCCTCCTCCTCCTCCTCTGGCTCCTGCTGAGACAGGAGAAATGTAGGTGTGTAAGAACAATACAGACAATACAGAAGGACAAGAAAAGAGAAGCGGGAAGGGGGGAAAAGGGTAAGGTGTGTGTGTGTGTGTGTGAGTGTGTGTGTGTGTGTGTGTGTGTGTGTGTGTGTGTGTGCGTGACAGAGAAATAGCATGTGCTGGGGTGTGTGTGTGGGCATGTGCTTGGGTGTGTGTGTGTGTGTGTGTGTGTGTATGTCTGTGTGTGTGTGTGGGGTGGGTGGGTGTGGTCTTGGTTACCACAGAGTGTTAGTTCCTCTGCTGTGGGATGATGCTACCTTGATGACATTTACGATGACGATAATGATGACGGTGTGTGTGTGTGTGTGTGTGTGTGTGTGTGTGTATGTTTATCAGTGTGGATGAGGGGTGGGGGTGGTTAGGACTCAGATGACTTAATCTCCCTAGGTCTTGATTTATATAGGAAAACGTTCTGCACCAGAGATGCAAAGGACTCTTAATTTATACTCATGCAGCAAATACACACACACACACACACACACACACACACACACACACACACACACACACACACACACACACACACACACACACACACAGTTTGAAGGTGATAATGAGTAGACCCAATGGGCTTGTCTGTGAGAACACTGGGACACACTCAGGGTGAATCAAAACACTGTGTGTAACTGCACACACCACACCAATGCCCTTGGGGCGACAGGGGTTGTGAGTGAGAGTGTGTGGGTATGGCAGGTGTGAGAGGGCAAAAAAGTGTGTTTGAGTAAACTGGTGTACCTATGTGAGTTTGTATTTGTCTGTGTGTGTGTGTGTGTGTGTGTGTGTGTGTGTGTGTGTGTGTGTGTGTGTGTGTTTGTCTGTGTGTGTGTGTCTGTGTGTGTGTGTCTGTGTGTGTGTTTGTATGTGTGTGTGTGTGTGTGTGTGTGTGTGTGTGTGTGTGTCTGTGTGTCTGTGTGTGTGTGTGTGTGTGTGTGTGTGTGTGTGTGTGTGTGTGTGTGTGTGTGTGTATGTCTGTGTGCCTGTGTGTGTGACTGTGTGTGAAACTGAGAGAGATCGATGCTGTGAGAGAGTCTTCACTGAATGTTTCCCCCTCAACTCTTTATCCCCTGGGAACATTCGTCATGACAACCAGGCATTAACTTCCTCTAGTGTCTCAGGAGCCAACTCCCTGCCGACAGCAAGTCTCCGGATTTAAAAACACACAACGAGGATATACACACAATCACACACACAAACAAATGCACACACACACATACGCATGCATGCAGATGCACATACAGAAAGCCATACACACATACAAGCACACACAAAATCATGCACACAAACACACACACACAAACATACATATACATACACACACACAGATAATGACATACACATGCCCATTATACCTCGAGTTCTATCTCTGGGGGTTTCTCTTTGCGCTTGATGGACACCGGAACCTTCTTTAGTACGAGTGTGACTCCATTAGGGTTCTCCTGAAGCTTCTTCACCAGGTTCCTTCGGCTCCAGCCCACCTTAGAACACAGAACACCTCTTATAACTATCCCACATTTATTTAAATTAGATGAGAATATATGAGATTAGATTAGATTACATTCAACTTCACTGTCAATACATGTACAGGGTAACGAAATGTGGTTTAGCATCTAATCTAAGGCTAGCAGCAACAAGTGCAAGATATACAGTATATACAGTATAGTACAATATACAGCATAGTACAGTATAGTACAATATACAGTAGAGTACAGTATAGTACAATATACAGTATAGTACAGTGTAGTTTGTAGTAAACTGAGCTGCACTGTCGTGTTGCTATGCAATGTAGCTAACAGATGGGCATCTTCCTACTGATATAAGGTGACACATTTGTTAACAGTGGAACTGAAAACACTTGCACGTCACTTCCTGTGAACACTCATTTAGAACATTAGGAATACTGTGATATTGTTGCTCAGCAACGTCCATTGATGAAGAAGTTGCCCCTTGACCCCAAGCCTACTCACCACGATCTGATCATTCACCTGCACCACCTCATCTCCGGCCAGGATCTTCTCACAGAAATCAGCAGGGGACTGGACAGGGAACAGAAATAAATAAAATAAATAAAAATAGAAATAACAGAAATAAATAAAATAGAACAGAAATAAATAAAATAAATAAAAATAAATAAATAAAAATAAATAGTCTCTGTTATGCCATTTATCTCTGTCATTTATCAATCTGTCATGTGTACTTTCATCAGTGGAAACATCTAGGCTAAGCCCAGTCAACCGTTAGACACAGACAAGTTTTCTGTGCGTGAAAAGAAGCATAAAGAAAGAACATGTTTTCTTAGGTCACAGGGCAGAGGTTAAAATGAACTAGATTCAACTCAATTCACGTGTGCTAGACATACAGATGAAAGATTTCATGCTCTTGCTGAGAAATGGTGTGTTTTTTGGTATCCCATGGCCACTGCCCCCTTTTGACATGTCCTGAGCCTCTGTGCTGCTGGGAGCAGAATGAGAGGACAGGGGGACACTGGACTGTGACACAATGGAAACTACCCAGCTGCTCAAAAAATTCACTCTCATGAGAGCCTCTGCTGCACACACACACACACACACATACACATAAACACACACATACACACGCAAAAGGCTCTGCACACAAACACACACACACAGAAACACACACATACACAAACACACACACACACACACACACAAGGCTCTGTACACACATAGACACACACAAACATACAAAGACATGAGAGGCTCACACATCATTTAACATTATGCATCACCCTCAGTTTCTCTCTCTCTTTCTCTATTTTTCTATCTCTGTGTCCATCTTTCTCTGTCACACACACATTCTTTTGCACAGCCTTTTGTTTCTTCTCTCCTTCCCTATCTGTCTGTCTGTCCTTGCTTCTTACTCCATGTCCCCCTGTTACTCCTGCCTTTGGGGAAGCTGAATACAGACAGGCATAATAGAAATATGTGATTCGCTTCACAAGTACATCTCATCTCATCTCAGTCATGGTGACCAGGGGAGGCCATCAGAAAGAACTGTCATATGAATGAGCCTTTTCCCTGCAAGCAACTTCTTTACTACATCCTCCCAAGATATGCCATATACTGTATGCTGCTGTATGTTTTTATTCTTCCTGTAAATTATAATCTAATAAAATGTATTTCTGTAGCCCTGACCTGAATTGAAAACACACACACACACACACACACACACACACACACACACACACACACACACACACACACACACACACACACACACACACACACACACACACACCCACACACACCCACACACAATATATATATATCTCTGCAGTGAGGTGCAGTGAGTCGGACGGGCAGAAGAGGACCTGAGAGAGGACCTGAGAGAGGACCTGAGCTCACCTCAGCTACCGTGCCCGTGACGTAATGATTACTGGAGCCAGTCGAGATGATCTCTATGCCCTGAGAGGGGGAGAGAGAGAGAGACAGACAGAGAAAGAAAAAGAGAGAGAGGGAGGTAGAGAGAGCACAAGAGAGAAAGCGGTAGAGAGAGAGGAACAGATGAAAAAGAGTAAGGACAGAGAGAGAGAGAAAAAAAAGAGAGCGAGAGGGAGAAAGGGAGAGAGAGAGGGAGAGAGAGAGAGATAGACAGAAACAGGAAGCGGGGGATAACATGTTTTAATTATTAATGTACACAACCTAATTGCTTCAATCTAATTTGCAAAAATGCAGAAACATGGTGACAGACAGATGGCATGTGACTGAGGAGGCAAACGGCAGAGAGAGCAGCACACACCATATGTCACGGTGCCCAGAGCAATCAGGACCTCTCAGCGCTGTGTGTATTGATTTAGGTGTATTGACTTAGGTGTACACTCCTCTGTAGGATGTTTGCTTTTCATTCAGTTAGAGGTGTGTCATTTTCCACAGCTCACCACATTTTGTGCACATTATCATGCTTATGGGTATGTTTGTGTCTGTCTAGATGAATATCCATATGTGTGTGTGTGTGTGTGTGTGTGTGTGTGTGTGTGTGTGTGTGTGTGTGTGTGTGTGTGTGCGTGTGTATGTGTGTGTGTATGTGTGTGTGTATGTGTGCGTGTGTGTGTGTGTGTGTGTGTGTGTGTGTGTGTGTGTGTGTGTGTGTGTCAGAGTGAAAGTGTGGGAAAGGATGGAAGGGGGATGGAGAGAGAGGAAGAGATAGGCATAGAGAATGTGTGTGTGTGTGTTTCTGTGTGTATTCACAGTTCAACCACACAATCTGTAAATGACTCCCTCTCTCTCTGGCCTGTCTGTCTGAGCAGCCTAATGCACCTCTTGGCAGTGATAAACACTCACTAAAGAGCTTGCCCAGTCCATCAGGGCACAGACAGACAGACAGAAAGACAGAGCAGGGCAGGCCAGAGCAGATCTATAACCATCACCCAGACCTCTCTCTCCCCTGCCCCCACCCCCACATGACGTAATGATTAGCTATCAGCTGCCTCCGCAGTAGCGGCTGGCACCAGCTGATTAGCGCAGGATAGATGGGGAGACAGCTGGGCGGTCGGCTCAGATTCACACCAGCACGATCAATCTGGCCCCTTCCTGGCCCAGGAAAAGGCAAAAAAATAAGAGAGAAGGATAAAACTCCGGAGTCATGCTTAGCTGCTGACTGGCTGGACATACGCAGTTTGGTTCTGGAAGAGTTCTGACCTCATCAGTGTTCTATTTGCTTGTGATGTCACAATGGGAGGAAGAAGGAACTGTTCGACCGTATTTGGGTGATGATGCGGAGACAAAACGTCATATATTGAGAAAATAGCTAATTCGTCCAACACAGAATTTTGGTCAATACATAAAACACTCTCAGTAACTGTCATCATAATCTGTAAGATGTGTGAAGATAACTTCGTACTGCCGTACAAGTAAAGTTGACTGCACTGCTGCAGTACAGTTTTGCTGAAAAATAAGTCCAATGTGCTATCAAACCTTTAAAAACCCAATAGTTTCTAACACAATGACCTTAAAAGGAAAAGACAGAAAAAAACGACCAAACATTTGCATGGCTGTGGCACAAATATTAATTATAAGCTCAGCCATCTGGTGATCTGTCAGGGGTGCGTTTGGGAATGAATAAGGGCCCTTGTAAGACACTTGAGGGGAGAGGAGAGGAGCAGTGCGGACATGTGGGCTCCTCTGTCACCGACAGACACGAGACCAGATAGCGAACATGCCCTGGAGACAAACCCCTTCTCTTACACAGTGCCTCCAGTAACTACACCCAGCACTTCATTTGTCAAAAACTACCAAAGGCTACGGTATGGCCTGTTCTTCTTAGAGGCCGTGACTAACAAGCATTGTTGTAATATACTTAAAAAGGATGGTAGATGTCATGCACTTAAGAGGTACCATGGATGACATGTACTTAAAAGGGAAGGTAGATGCCCTTAAGTGGTACTATAAATCTACATAACGCTGTATAAAGAAGCTGTCTCTTAGCCCAAACCATGATCTCTGTCTCTCTTTTGCTCTCTCCCTCTCACTCTCACTCTCACTCTCACTCTCTCTCTCTTCCTCTCTCTCTCTCTCTCTCTCTCTCTCTCTCTCTCTCTCCCTCTCTCTCTCTTGCTCTCTCTCTCTCATGTAAACACCACTCTCCATGCAGAGGTCCACCTAGCTATTCACAATGAGCTTTAACTAGCAATCAACCTTTCTCTCTCCATATAAAC
>CM059278.1:7669508-7672008 GCA_030347295.1 Setipinna tenuifilis
GTTTCTGCCGTGCTGTCCTGCATTCTCCGTCTGCCTTCAGAGTGCTCGTATTATTCCAGTGCAGTTTGCTGGATGGTGCGTGCGTGCGTGTGTGTGTGTGTGTGTGTGTGTGTGTGTGTGTGTGTGTGTGTGTATGTGTGTGTGTAAAAACCAACACTTTCTCACAGCAGTAGCAGCAGCAAACACACACCACTTGACCCACAACCCAACCACCACCTGAAAACACCTCCCCCCTAAAGCACTGTGCATTTTACCTTCTTCAGGACACGGCACTTTACTAACAACAACAGGCAAGAAATCCAACTGTGACTCATTATGTCGAGCCTCTCTATACAAAACAACACCCTTGTTGATGACAATTTTCTTCACAGCAGGGAGAGCTTTAGAGGGATTTAAGCTAAAAATGTGCGCTTTGCTAAAAACAAGCTGTTCCTTGGATAAAGAATTTGAGGCAGAACTGAGTGTGGGATAGCTTTAAGGGAAAATAAAACACAGTAATTACCCAGAGTGCAACAGTAGCCAATTGAATTAGAGACAATAAAACAATCTGCTGGGTCGTGATCTAATTCTGGAGGGATTTGGCCCTCCCTCTGCATGTGGGCAGGAGAGATTGACCTCTGAGGAATAAGGACAGGGTGGGCGGGATGGGGGCTCGGGGGGTTATACATTTATTTATCTATCTCTTTATTTAAGCTAATAACAGACCACTCGATTTCTAACCCCTGTTTTGATACGAGAGAGTATCTGGGCTAGTCACAGGTAGTCTGAGGTAATCGAAGGCTGTCATGCTGCTCAGTAGCACCATCAGATGTTACATTTGTTTGGGGAGACAGAGTTGAATCTTAAATGTTTTTTTTTCTATGTTGACACAATTGAACTACAATTGAACACACAACTGAATTACAATTCAGATTAAATCAAAAGTGACTGATATGATCAGTGCCAGTGTGTGTTATCAATCTATGTCGACATGACTATAACTGTGAGATGCGTCTTTATGTGTGTAACACCAATTCAAAATTACATGCTGTAGATTTGGTGATCTACAGTAATCATAAAAGCCATGTTCTCATCATAAAAGTCATGTTCTAACCATTAAAGAATCGTGAAGTCTGTTTCCAGTTTTAGTCACCAGTCTTAGACCACAGTTTATTACTGTTTAATAGAACACTGTTTATTAGCCCCATGACCAAGGCTGGGGGCATTAGGTTTTGGAATAGCTCTGTCGAATAGATGAATACATGGAAAACTCTGGACACATACGAAGAGTTCAGATGTGAAACCCTCTTCCATTTGTCCATTTGCAATGAATTTACAGAAATATATATATATAACCCTCATTATGAGTCCACCTCCAATTACATTGTTTTACTTTACTTTACTTAATGTGATAGAGGTTGGAAGTTATTAGGAACGCAACTTATTTTTTTACATTTCTGAAAATGGACTTAGAGGGCTTTGCATCTGAAGTGTTCATATTCACTAGACAACATTATGTGCAGTACATAAACTGTATGGCAAAATATATCATATGTATGAAAAGCTAGTAGTGCTTATTGTTTTTATATTGATGTTGGTTTTGCTGGAGCACAACCAGATACCTTTATCAAACCTGAAATTCACAGCTACGGGTTGAATCTCACAGCTACAAAAACAATCAGCAGTGCAAAACCTGGTATTCTTTTTAGCCAGGTAGATGGCTTTACTAGTGAGATCTCTTGTGTTAAGTGCACAGGTACAACCAATGCATAGAGGCACTTTTACTGTCTAAAGCCATGTGTACTGACCTCTGTAGAACATTAACCTATATGGCCATACGGTCACATATGAACTTCCACCTTTGAAGTGTTAAAATATGCAGCAAAGCCTGTTGGAAACTATTCTCGAGTGACATCAAAATAGTTCTCTAAATATATATATTAACATTTACGCTCATTCAGACACCGTTATTCTTGGTAATAAAGACAAATAGCTAAATATGTCTCAAAAGGTGTTGGCCATGTGCATTTGCAACAGCACAAAACATTAACAAATACACTTTAAAAGAGCATACACAATACATGGGCAGCAAAATCGATTACAGAATAATGTCAGAAAGATGCCCTTAGTCTTAAATTCTGTAAATAATACTTTTTCACACATTCCCTGTGAGGCTGACACTGAACATACATGTCTCAATAATGCCAGTCATGTAACAGCACTAAACATTCACAAGATACACTACAAAAGCCTATGGGTGCTCTTTACACATAAACAATAAAAGGATAGCAAATTTGACACTGGTACAACATATGAGTTAGACACCCTCAATCTCAAACATACCCATCAGGTACAGCCAGCCACAGACACACAACAGGCAATGTAACCCCCTTGAAGTTATATCACAGCACATCACACCACATACTAGATCAAAAGCCTTAATCTGGAGCTTTAATGTATAAAACAAAGGCTCACGGGATTGACACATTTCTGTCAGAAATCATTTTCAGAAACCCTATTC
>CM059278.1:7679508-7684508 GCA_030347295.1 Setipinna tenuifilis
CAGTCGCTCCTCTCCCGTCCAACACTGGCTGTTGCTGCTTGTTTAATCTCATGGCAATACTGACACAGCACAGCACCACATGAGTCATCACAACAAATGCAAACGCAAACACAACACAACACAACACGCAACACAACTGGTTCAACACAAGTCAACACAAGACAACACCACACTACACCGCACAGCAAAGCACAGCACTGCACTGCACTGCACAACACAACACAACACTACACAACACTATACCGCACAGCACAGCACAGCAGTACAGCTCAGCACAGCAATGTACAACACAACACAACACATTAGAATACAACCCAACCTAACACAATGTAACACAAGACAATACAACACAACACTGCACAACACCGCAATGTGTAACACAACACATTATAACACAACACAACACAACACAACACAACACAAAACATCACACAAGCTACTGTGTTTCACCATATGCTTTGGTGAAGACAAATAGCTCTGAAGTATTTGAGGTATGTAAGGTATTAGAGTGGGGGGGGGGGGTGTGCGCAAGCGTGGCACAAGAAAGATAGCCTGACGGAGACACACACACACACACACACACACACACACACACACACACACACACACACACACACACACACACACACACAAACACCAAACAGTGTGAGCTCTTCTTTTATCTATCGTCTTTGTTTAAATCTCTACAAACAACAACATTGTAGAGTCTTAAGTCAGTGTATGTTTGTAAAAGGTTAACATAGCAATTTGTGCATAACAGCTCTGCTTTCATCTGAAACCTCATTGGCCACATCCAGCCAATGAGAGATAGAGACATTCCACGTCATGCCATTCCACATTCCTCTTACTGACAGACATGCAGACGGTGTATTCTCTTCACCAACTTAACGTTTGCAGTGTCACATTCAAAGACGTTTTTAACAGTGAGACAGACAAATACAAGACACAAACATACGCATACATAGTCTCCATTACCTCCAACAAACACACACATTATTACATTACATTACATTCAGCAGACACTTTTATCCAAAGTGGCTTACAAAAGGAGGACATAATAAGCTAACACACACCCACCTACACACCACACACACACACACACACACCGTCTCCCATATTGCTCTTTCTTTCTTTGTTTCTGTCTCTCTCTCTCACACACACAAACACACACACAGACACACACACACAGACACACACACACACAAAGACTCAGCTTACCTTCTGCACTGTGGTACCTAGGTCTCTGCAGAGTGTGATGATGTTCTTGCTGGCAGTAAATCCACTCAGCTGGGAGAACTGGTACCTGCAGAAGAGACGAAAAGATTGCTTACTTTCTCTAATCCTCAACACACTATTCACTCGCCTACTTACTGACTCACTCACTTCACTAACTTCCTCTAATACTTAACACGCTATTCCAGGAGCTCATCATTTCAGTGGTAAATTATTGACACAATGTTGTTAAACACAAAACACGTGCACACACACACACACATACTCATGAACGCACACACACACAGACGTGTGCGGACACACATACAGGCATACATACTGACATGTGTGCACACACAGAATCAGACACACAGAGAGTGGTGTAGAGGACTAACTGGTTGAACATAAAAGGGCCCTGACTCAAACCTCAAACAAATGCAGAGATTGGCAGCGTTACAAAAACACGAGACAAAAACAAACAACTTAAGGCTGCATGGTGAAAACAGGATCAGAGAAGTATTTTGACAAAGAGAGAGACAGGAAAAGGGACGAAGAGAGATAGATAGAGAGAGAGAGAGAGAGAGAGAGAAAGAGAGAGAGAGAGAGAGTTTGTGCGTGTGTGTGTGTGTGTGAGAGAGAGAGAGAGAGAGAGAGAGAGAGAGGACAGTAAAAGAGGGGGGAAGGACAAAAAGAGAGTAAGAGACAGGAGAGAAGATCGTAAATAGAAAAGTGTAGGTTAGAGATTGCGATCAGCTTTGAGAAATCCTTTTTTGTTAACTGTGTGGGCACAACAAGAAACCAGTGGCCAAACCAAGGCATCTCTCCACTGTGTCAATGTGTACAATAACGCCAACACAATAGCAAAACCCACAGTTCACATCCCCACTGTGTTAATGTGTACAGCAACAACACAACAATGGCCAACCCCACAGGTCACCTCTGCACTGTGTTAATGTGTACAGAAACACGACAACAATGGCCAACCCCACAGGAGGAGCCAAATGGACAAAAGTGCCTGGAGCATGGCCTCAGGCCGTCCCCAGGCCACAGAGATAGTGGAGGCCATTCTTGTTTACCACTTCTCCTGTTTCAGGAGTGCACTTAATGATGTAACGCGACCATGTCTGGCCACTAGTATTGATCCTGAGAACAAGTACACAGGAAGTGTCATCACAAGCTCCCAGGTTGCCCAGCTGACCAGGGACTGGCCAGTCAGGGAGCTTTTGGGATATGGTGTGCAGTGTAGAACAGTGTAAGTGCAGACAGATTAGCTTCTGTAATACACTATTGAATGCATGTAACACTGTGTGGTTGGATGTGGTATTTTTGTTTACTGTTGTTTACCGGGAGGCTGTTACGTTTGGTAATTTTTAATTTATTTTATTTATTAGGGGCTATGTACAATTTTAAATGTAAATGTTGCCATTTGAGGCATTGTACCAGAGTTAGCCTCAGGCTAATTTACATTTACTGCAGTCCCCTGGCAAAGCACAATTAACATTAAAAAAACATACAGACCCCCCCCCCCCTTGTTTTTTTTTCTGTTTAACGCCATACGTTAAACTGCTGTCCTTGGTTTTTATTTATTGTTGACATTTGCTTTATATTTATATATTAATACATTATTTCCTTAATGTTTATCTGTCACACTTGGTTCATTTGTATTACACATTGTAACAGCTGATGATATCTATTCACCTACACACAACAAGAGCACTTTGGAGCAATTCCTGTTGATTTTTTTAATATGTGCTACAAAAATAAAAGTGACTTGCCTTTTTGGTAGTCGAATGAACATGATGTTTCAATACTTTGAGAGGATATCTAACTATTGTGTTCAACTGAGATACAGAGTGAGTTACAGGTGTGGCACTATTTCTGGAACATCTTTGCTCAGCAGAAGTGTCAAGGACTGAACCAGTACGTATTTATAAATACCAAGTAGAAAATGAAGTGTTTTTGAAGTGTTGAAATATCACATCTGTCTTATCATATCATTGAAAACTCTTTTCTCTTCTCAGACCGAGTTGTTTTTTTCCATTAATCTGAGTGAGTTTGAAATGGATGACATTATCTGGACTCTCTGCCTGTTATTTCCACAGTATATTTCATAATGTTCTTTCACTATCTGCACTCTTCAGAACACATATCGCTCTTTGCCAAGTATGAGTAGGGCCAGGTAAATATGACTGACTAAAGGATAATAACAAATCATGAGTCTGGCTAAAAGAATTCATGCACAGAGAACACCTACAGTATGCATTCATTACACTATTCAATATACTGGGCCGACATGAAATGGATCCCATATTACATAACACAAATATGTCCAAACCAACTTATGGTGTGAAACATGTACGAAATACTAAATGCATGTGTGTTGTGTAGACATCAAGCGAGCCAATGGCTCTGTCTGAAATGTTAACTCAGTCACTACACGGTGCACTTTGTAGTTGTATTGGCTTGACTCATTACATACTGTGCTGTATAGTGAATGAGTAAACATAGTTAAAATGTGAACTATGCCCTTGGTGATGAGTTATTAATGACCCTCGCTGTGGTAATACCCAGTGGTTAAATTGGCTTTTCTAAGGAGGGGGAGCCCTTCTTTACTCACAGTGGTCAATATCTCCCTTTATTGTATTACTATATATACTGTAGCAGAGGGAGCTCAGCTCCGGCTGGCTGTACTGCCATTAAGGTGAGAAGGCGTAGTAACACACGCACTCTCCACTGGTATGTCGGCCAACAGGCTTGTAAATTAATATAGCACTCACACAACCCACTCTCCTCTGTGACAGGTCTGTGGGCTGCTGGGTAATGGATTGTATTATGAGTGGCGGCACTAGTGGAGACTTGTAGTTGTGGTTCATGCTGAAGCCACACAGCCTTTACTGAATACCCAAGTCTAAAGGTCTGAATGTTACTGCGGAGCCAAACTCAGTCTGTAGTACTAGCATACTAGCCAACAGGTTAAAAAAATACTGTGTTATGTATTGTATTATGCGATTTGTAGTGGCAGTAGCTCTGGTTAATTCCAGGGCCACCAGCCAAACAGATCTTTAAGGCTTCAACTTCAACACTTCATGGTTCATGCTGACATCACACAGCCTTTACTGTACACCCCAGCCTAAAGGGGAGGCCACTGAGGTGAGGAGAGGAGGCGGAGCTGAGGTCCTGGAGGCCTCCAGCCCAATTTAACCTCTGGTCCTACCTGTTGAGCAGTAAGGCCCTTGGCCGAGGTGATGAGGCCTTTACTGTATAATTCAGACTAAAGGTGAGGCCACTAAGGTGAGGAGGCGGAGCTGAGGTCAGGAGGGCTCTAGCCCAATGTGAACTCTGGTCCTACCTGTTAAGGAGTGAGAAGAGGCCCTTGGCCGAGGTGATGAGGTCCAGCACCTCCTGCAGTTCGCTGGAGGGCAGCTTGGAGGCGCTGTGGCTGTCGTAGGTGCGCAGGCTCCAGCGGCCCTGGATGCCCTTCTGGAGGTGGTGTGCCACGCCCCGCAGCTTCTCCGTCAGGCTCCGCAGGCTCTCTCCCCCCAGCCCATACATCTAAGGACATCCGGTAAGAAATCATCAACAAGTAATAAACAAACAAACCACAATAAACAAACAAACAAAAATAAATAAATAAATAAATAAACAAACAAACAACATTGGCTTTTTAAAAAAAGAGTAAATAACCTGTTTTGTACATGTCACACATGTGATATTAGTGTTGGCAGGAGTAAGTGTTTAGAATCCAGTTTTTCACCTAATGACAATCGAAAGGGAAGTCTGAACAGGTT
>CM059278.1:7689508-7692008 GCA_030347295.1 Setipinna tenuifilis
TCACTCACCCATTCATTCACAAACTCATTCACTCACTGATTCATTCACTCACTCACTAACCCATTCATTCACAAATTCATTCACTCACTCACTGTCCCATTCACAAACTCATTCACTCACTCATTCACTGACCCATTCACTCACTCACTCTGGGCCCCGTGTGGGTGAGTGTATAATTACGGCATGTCCTGTAAAGCCAGCATGGCTCTGCATGCACTCACACATGCAACCTCACGCTGCCAAGCGCATGTCAAGTAGGCCCTTGAGGAGCAGGAGATTTCGCTGTGTTTACACTGCAGAGCATCAGCATGCACAAGGGGAGCATCATTAGCGTGAAGTCCATGCCAATCACACACACACACACACACACACACACACACACACACACACACACATACCCTGCCATTGTAAACACAGCCGTGTGTGTGGACACAAGGGGGAAACAGCAGCAGAGAAAGCTGCTGCAGATACATTGGAAATGCTGTACTGCACACTATTCCAATTCATTGATTTGGCACAGATGTGGCCCAGATGTGGTGTGTAACTGGTAGATTCTACCTGAGGTACTGCCTACTCGAGGCACATACGTATGTTTATGGGTGTTTGTAACAAAGCCTAAGACTGAAAGGAAGAGTCCATCAGAACAGCTCAGGGATAAAGTAAAAACAGTCTTCCCTGAGACACACAGCAACATATAAAAGTCTCTCCCGATTTGTGCTGCCAAACCCAAACCACTGAGTACAGTTACAGTCGAGTCCGCCCTGGACAACAGCAGCGTTTTTTTCGCTGTAGTAAACAATCATAATGACAGGTGCTGCTCTGACACAGTGACCTGCCACAGGATATATGCTCATCAGCATTCCACGAATGGAATGCCGAGTTTGTTTTGCAATATCCGCTTCTCTGTTGACGTTCAGGGGTAATAAAATATGGTTGAGGAAATGAATTTCTGGCGAATGCTAATTATATGCTTAGCTTCCCTGGACAAAGGTCAATACTAATACTCGTATAATAATAGTTTGTTTATTATTACATTGTTTATTGTTTAGTTTATTGTTAATGACTTCGGAATGCTTTTGTATAGCCAACATAGAAAATCACAACACACAACTGTAACAGGCTCTGTGATGGTGACGCAATTATCCTCGGTTACAAATGTAACCAAAGAGACAAGACAATGCACAAGCATGGAACCACAGGCGAACAGCAAAGATCTTAACATAGAGATGAGCGAAACCTGGACTAGTTGCTACTTGCAGAAAATGACAGTAGCTACAGGACATGTAGGGAAGAGTTCAAATCGAAACTTGGCTCTCCTGATTCAAGCCCATCTACCTACCCTAATGTTTACACTGAGAAAAGCCACTCCCGTCCGACATTATACATACTTAGATTGCCTTTGCACTCATCTTGTAACTATTTGAACAGAATACACGAGATAGATCAAAGTCACAGCCCCAGCTTCACTTCCTCATTCCGCCTTTACCTTCCCGTCCAAAAAGGATTTGAGCGTCGCCTCTATTTACGATTGTCTGCCTGCGCACTGCTAACCCAAACAAAAGTCACCTGTTGATCCAAAAACACACTACCTTTCAGCCACTCGCTCACTCGCTCTGGGCTCCACGAAGTTATCGGCTCCATGACCGGAGTCCTGGGAATGCCGATTCAATTCCCACTTGGATTCTTCACCGGACCGTCCTGAGCAGCGGAGGAAGGGAAACTTGACGGTGGGCACTCCCACACGCAGGTAAAACGCTCCTCTGAGCCAATGGTTGTGTCGTAGGCCTTGATTGTGGCTCACATATTTCCCAACGCAGGTGCCCCGGAGCAGAAAGAGCGCGGGGAGGCAGAGGTGCATTGCCCGGAGCCTGCCTAACGACAATTTAACGGCACAGACTAGGCTCTAGTCGTAAAAAGCTGCCTAGCGTGAGAATCACACAAAGCATACTAAATACCAACTGAGATTAAGCTGGCTGAATAAATTCTTGAAAAGGGAATTTTACCTGATCAGGGAGTTTTACTTAAACGGCTTAAGCCTGGAAGCTTAAAACCATAAAACTTAAATAACTTAAATAAACTTTTCAAAAAGAACATCTCACCTGACACGTTGAATATACATTTTTTTGCATCCGTTTTTTACAGGTGCATTGGCGAAATGGCCAGACAATTACTTGATAATAAGTTATATAATGTCGCCAATTTCTCACAAAGTGAAGCACCTCATTGGCCGTGATTGTAATGATGGCGATGATCCTTAGGATGTCGATGCAGATGATTATAATGGCTGCACCATGAGTAATGATGTTAGTGAAGATAGGGAAGAGAAGAGATGCAAAATGATGAGTAAATTGCTGATGATTATGAATGATGGTGATGATGAGAGGCTTTAGAAAGTTTAAGTTTGGAGGACAATCACTGTAGAGGAATGTCTGGGTGTCAAAGGAGGGATCACTGGAGCAGGCTACGGCATGACAGTATGTGCCACAGAGCGCCTTGGATG
>CM059278.1:7694508-7697008 GCA_030347295.1 Setipinna tenuifilis
GGGCAGAGGGGCTGAACACAACTAAAGTAGCAAAAGTGCCTGCATCTCCCATAATCTACCATAGACTTAATGGGCTATCAATGACTTCAAATGATTTGCCTGAGGAAGAAGACCCAGTATGGTTGAAATGCAGCATTTGTGGTTGGCATGGTTACTTACAGCAGTAGCAGCAGCAGCAGTAGTGTGCACATCCCCACTGGTGAGGGGCAGGGCAGAAGTCAACACAAGTCAAAGAAGAAAACACACTGCACACTGCATTGCTTTATATCCCATAAGTTTTTAATGTGCAACGCTTCGACCCAAATGGGTCTTCCTCAGACCATATATTTCATTTCGGGCCTGGGTCAGAGCTGTTTCCCTGTTCATCCTACTTTCCTGGATCTCAGTTAGTTTTTTTTTTTTTTTTGGTTTTCCGATTGCAAAAAATAAATAAAATTAATAATAATAAAACATTCTAAAACTCATCTGTATGCCAGAGGTTTACATTTCTTGTTAATGCTTGTCCTTCAGTAGTTGCTCCATTGAACACATCACTTTCATTTGTCAGTAAAAATGTCTGCTGTGCTATCTGGCTGCTGGGAATGGGCCTGTTCTGATGCACTTTAGATTAGCTGCCTCTTTGGGTTTTGGTTCTGT
This sequence comes from Setipinna tenuifilis, assembly GCA_030347295.1. Classification (NCBI taxonomy): domain Eukaryota; kingdom Metazoa; phylum Chordata; class Actinopteri; order Clupeiformes; family Engraulidae; genus Setipinna; species Setipinna tenuifilis. The sequence goes on from CM059278.1 coordinate 7,695,145, forward strand.
ATTTGGTCTCGACTAGACTTCTAGAGGTCCTGTCAATTAGGAGAGTTACTTGCTAATCTGCTGTCTATGTCAATGCCTTTTTGGCTTCATTTTAAGATTTAATCTCAGATTACTGACAGAGCGGAAGGACATCTGACTGGGTTACAGTTCCCATTCAGTCAATGATGTCAATGATTTCAATGATGTCATCTTAATCTCAGTCTAATATCAGTCTAATCTCAGTCCAGTCTCACTTTAACCTCAGCACAACTTCAGATCACAGTCTCACTCTTATATTAGATTGTGGCATAGGCATAGCCACTGGTGGGCTCTGGTGGGCCTGGCCTGTGCCCACCCACTTGTCAATCAGGCCCACCCAATCAGAAGGCTCTATAAGTTCAATTGATTGTTTTAGTTGTAAAAATAACCTATGTGTTTCGGGCTAGGCCCATCTGATTTTTTTCTGGGCCGGCCCACCCATTTTCTGATTTCTGGCTACGCCCCTGGATTGAGGGAGGAGGAGGGCGTCTCACTATTTGTCAGAGCTTCTGCCAAACTTAGTAAAGCCTCAGTCTAACCTTAGTCAAACTCTACTCCACAATAACATTTTAGACGCAGGAAGGGGTAGGGTATCTTACTGTTTTAGAGCTTTTGCTAAAAACCTTAGTCAAAGGACAGGGAAGGATGCACACTAACAATGAGGTACAGTACAGGCTAGGACAGATCTTGAACTTCAAATGAATATAGCCGCACACTCCGTAATACTTCTTTTATTTTATTTTAATTTAATTGCAACATTTCGGCCTCATGCCCTTATCAAAGCAATGACCTCAATCTAACCCAAGTCCAGCCCAAGGAGGGCATTTTACATAGTTAGAGTCTCAATAACTTTAACTGACCTTGGTTCACTGTCTTTTTTTTTTGCACCGCTGAGGGCGTGTCGGAAGGCTAATTGCATTTTCGCTGTCTTTGAGAAAGCCATTAATGAGCTCTGTCGGTGCGGGCGAATCTGGGCTGGTGCCTCAGTCCCGTTATTGAGTCTGCAGGCAGTACAGGCCATGGAGCTGCAGATGTGCCAGAAATACAAGAGTATGCTTGAAAGGATGAGTGGTACACATTTCAGCAGGGTGTGTGTGAGTATTTGTGTGTGTGTGTGTGTGTCTGTGTCTGCGTTGTGTCTGGGTGCTGTGTCTGTGTTTTGCAAAAGCTGCGGCTACTTTTGATGTTTTGGGCGTATTAATGTAGCTGCAGATAAGCAGAGTATGCTTGAAAGGATGAATGTTACACAGTGTGTGTATGTGTGTGTGTGTGTGTGTGTGTGTGTGTGTGTGTGTGTGTGTGTGTGTGTGTGTGTGTGTGTGTGTGTTTGTGTGTGTGTGTGTGTGCACACACCCTGGCTGTGACCTCTTTTAATGTTTTGGGCGTGTTATCTGTTTAGGATCCATGTTTGGCAGTGTTGTCTGTGTGCTCTTACTCATCCTGTGGGGACAGACAGAGCAAAGGCTGCATGAGGCCACGTTAGTTGTGTCTGCATTTTCAGGCAAGAGAGATGTGGCCTCTGCCGATGTTTTGGACCCAGTGATTTGTAATGGATTTGTGTTTTGACAGCACTGTCTGTTTGTACACACTCATTCAGAGAGGATGGACGAAGCGTGCACTCGGTCAGGACACTCACAAAGCTCTTAAGGACGGCACGGATTTCTCTGCTTATCGCACCAAACATGCTCGTGCCTCCTCCAGATTATGGTGTTTCGAAAATCCCTGTCATAACATATCTTGGAGTATTTATCTACGGCCTGCACAATCTCTGTGCTCTACGCTGTAGTGCTCTGCTGGCTGTGTTGTTATCGGGAGAGCGAATACCTCTGGTATTCTTCCCGTTACA
>CM059278.1:7702008-7717008 GCA_030347295.1 Setipinna tenuifilis
TGTTCGGTTCTAAGCTAAATACAAAATTTGTTTTTTTTCTTCAATCATAGGTTTTCTTTCCTTTCCATTGGACAATTTAGTATAACTATGGTGACACTCATCTTTGAAATCCATTTCCTGAAACTGTTTCATCCAGGGTTAAACGTGCAATTTGTATTGTTTTTCGTGGAATGGAAAGAGAGGTTGCTAAGAAAAATAAAAATAAAAAAGAAACAGTGTAATTTTACTGTAGAATAACATGGGCTTGAACAGACTCAAACCAAAATTGTGAAAACTAGACTTTTGTGGCTCATAATGACCAACAGGAAGAACACTCACTTGTTTTCTGTGCTGTGGTACTGAATTGCGTAATCTTCTTCCACTTCGATTTCAGTGAAACACCACATAAATTTGTCTCCAGCAGAACAAGCTGTCTGTGGGCCCCTGAGATATGGGATCCCGGAGATGCACGTCTCCACAGCCATCACAGCAGAGCGGAGCGGAGCGGGGCGGCAAGTGTAGACAGCCTCGGGAATGCTGCCGGGAGAATGAAGCCAAACTCAGGGTGTGCCTAGTGCCGGATCAATAAGTCATCCATCTTGGCACACAAGCACGCGGCTGCTTCTGGGAAGGGCCACCACTGCAAGGAAAACCCTTTTGACAACGTTTATGTTGTCGTTACAACTCAGTGTTATTTAGCCATCAAAAAAATATATTATGTAAGTACAACATTAGTACATGATATTACATATTGCTACACAGGCTGTACCACTGTATCTAATTAGGGAGATACACTGTAACAGGGACACCATAAAATAAAGTGTTGCCAAATAGATTATGTGCCTTATTATTTAACAAGGCAAGGTAATAAATAAGTATGTTTTGTTTGTGTGTGTATGTTTGTTTTTTGTTGTTTGTTTGTGTAGGGTTTGAGTGTTATCTGCCTATGTATGTACTGTAGGCTGTTTGTGTTAGAGGTTTAAGAGATGGTGGATGATGGTGTTATTTTTTTCAAAATCTGTTCTTTTAAAAACAAAGACAAAAAACATCCGTTTAGAGGAAAACTTCTCTACAAGTCTGCACTGTTTTGATCTCTATTTCCTGCAAGCTGTAGTTGACCCGGCTGCCCCTTGTTGCCCGTGGTAACTGACAGACAGGGGTGCTGAGATCTCTCTTGTGTGTTCACAGAGCAGCGGAAAAAGTTTCAAGTGCAGAAGGAACACATTTTTATAAATTCATTATTTGTATGAGTTACAACATCCCCCCTGTGGGCAATATGTTTTATGGATATGTCAGATATAACGCACATTAGTATAACTGGCATTTCTCTGGCTTTCTCTGGCTTCTCTGTAGGTTAACGCAGGAATCTTCTGTTCCAAGTGAATAACGGTAAATGAGCTTACTACTACTGAATGAAAATATTTACTTTACCACTACATTACATCATTGCATCACCGTACAGACAGATCTTTCATCCGCAAGACATAGTGCTCTCATAGTTGCGAACTTGCAATTGCGACTCACGACCAGAGGAGGACGTCAGTTCAGGTCTCCCTATAAGCGCAGAAAGGGGCTGGCCAAGGCTTCTATGCAGGCTGCCAATGACAGCTTGAGTCAACGCGCCTTACGGTACATGTTCAACACTGCACTCTCGATTCCGGAGAGGAACAAGCTGACGGGACAGGGTCGCCCTTTTCAGGCATTCTTTTGGGAAGAGTCGCGGTCGTGGAAGTCGGGCGAATCTGAACTACATGTGCACACACAACAAGGACGATTATTTTCAAGAAAGAGAACAAAAGCTACACGCTGACCTTTTACAGCAACCAAGACCTCGGTTGCAGTTGCGCTCAGTCGATTCAATTTTCCGCCTGCATTTTCGCGTCTAAACCTGTCTTCACCTGAGAAGGAACGCTCCCTTCCAGAAAATCGACAACTCAGTCCTTGCTTCTCGCAGTGGACCAGAATTTATCTTCGAGTCGAAAGAGAGAGCATCGACGTCATTGTAGTGGAGTGATATTTTATTAATTATTTTAAAACGTCTCCTGTGTGGATATGCGCGTTCAGCCGGCGTAGTAGTGGAGTTTGGAGACTGTGATTCAACCAACAGCGGACCGCCAACCACAAGGCAACTCACAAGACATTTTCACACCGTGAGAGTAACCAAGTACCTTCAAAATGCCTCTCGCCCAACTTGCCGAACCTTGGCCCAAAATGGAGCTTGTCCAGCTCGAAACCGAGGTAAGGTCAGAGGTGCGTGTCACCTAAATCTTGGCTTTACACTGGGTAGAGATCACGATTTGGTGCAGGTTAACAATCGTACTTCATACATCACATTTTATACCTGGTGTCAGTGTTGTCTACTACTGTTGCACATTCATGAACAACACGTTTCGCTGTTCAGACAGTGATAAGTTGAGGAAGAGTTTTGATTGCTGTAACACGTTACCTAATCCTTGCCTCCACAATTCAGATTCAACCCATTCAGGTAGCACAGACCAATCCAAGAAATGCTGAGGTCACGCACCCTATTCACTGTTGTTCTGGGTTGAACTACCTTACTGTCAGGGCTAATATCTACCCAATGACCTTTAAACTATTCACCTGGAACCAACTTAAGTCGAATTCGTGTTGACAGAATTCAAACAGACCATTTACGATAATCCATCACACAATCCAAGGCGGTGGTGGTGGTGTTGCGGCAGGTCCTTGTGAATGGGCTCTTTTCCATTCTTATTTCAGGGCAGGGAAGCCCAAAGACGGTCAGTTGCCTCAGACTGAAGCTGCCAAATCTGTGTCCAGTCTGAGCCCAGTAAACTTGTGAATGATGCGAGTCCAGCAGGATCCCAATATCCAGCGCATGATTGAACTTCTTTTTATTGTTTTCTTTTATATTATTTTGGTGAGATCCACCAGTGGGGAGCTGTGCCGCTATAAAAATAATATTTTACTATTGCCGCTTTGTAGGCAGTGTCTTTTACTGTTTTAGCGGTGTATTGCGCTCTCCCAAAGGAGAGCAATTAAAACCTCGCACTGCAAAATCAATTTTCATAATGGCTCTCCCATGCGAGTCGGGGGTCGCCTTTCAAATTTCATTTTCTCGCTCCCTCTCTCTCAGTGGGAGTGGTACACGCATTTTGAACCCCTGTAACCCATAATCTCTTGCGCATTGGATTGAATGTGGCTATTTTTTTGCCTGATCGATACTGCCAGTTAATGCCATGCTTTTTTTTACACTGTTTACATGCCTTAGTAGCCTCCTCAGCATACCCAAAAGTGCCTAGAGCCCATGTTTTCTAAACCAGTGTTGGAGCAAGGCTCCTGACCCACAATGCAAAAAACCCTGCCCAAAACAAAGATCACTTATGGGGTCCAGTACTACAGGACACAAGTTGCTGCTTTCACATTGCTAACCACAAAACACAGTGATCGAACTAAATGGAAAGGACTTCTCCTCCTAAAGGGTATTCAAGAGCTTGCCAGGCTCCAGAATGTTTCTGAGCCTGTATTACAGTTAAATAAATTGGATGGGTGGATGGATGGATGAGCCTGTTTTGGCAGAGATTTCAAAAGTGCTGTTGAAAGCTTTGTGGGTAAAGTGTTTCTTTGGTGGTGACGGAATCAACCCTGTCCAGTAGCCTTGGTGTTGGGTGTGTGTTCATATACTGAAGGCGAAACCATAAGCCCTAAAAACTGTTAGTTGGGCTGGCTTTGTTAAGCACCCAAGTCCTCACATACATTTCCAGCAGGCAGGCAGGTAGCCGAACTGTGAAATTACATGTGTGATGGTCAGAAATGAACAGGGTTAGGGTTGGACAGCTGCACAGCTCAGCTGTGAAACACCTTCCCTTTCAGTGAAGTAGAGGTTTGTCTTGACAAGCAAAAATGTGCTGTATATTTCATTTCTAATGCCTGTTTTCAGAATGCAGTCTAGACATTTTTAGCAGAACCGTGTTGGTGCAGAATTGGTTATAAAGAGCTGGCTGTAAAAAACATGCATAATTGTGATTTGGCAAAAGAGTCTTACAAGGAAGCCTTAATCACCAAATCATGTGATTTGGCAAAAGAGTCTTACAAGGAAGCCTTCATCACAGTCTTCTGGCCGCATTATGTAGGTCAGCGGTTGTCAAACTCGGGTACAAGTACTCCTGGGGGTGCTTGAATCAATAAATCTGTGAAGGGGTTCTTAGCTGTCATCAGTATAAAGATATCGTTCAGGTACAGACGTCAATGGAAAAAAGATCTTGCATTTAAACTACCCCCACTACAATCCAAGTACCACCACATAATATGTGTTTGCATTTTGTTTATGCAGCAATAATTATGCAGAAATATGGATTGTTATAGAAGGCTGCTTGCAATGCAGGGGGTGCTCGGTAGAATATAGACTGTCTTAGGGGGGTACACGGAAGTCGTACTTTTGGGAATCACTGATCTAGGTGTTAATCATTCATCAATTCATCCATCCATCCATTCATTCATTAAAAATACCCAAACAAATGCATGTTTGCTTTGCAGGCTTGTCGTTGTGTATTGTGTAGCTGTAGCATAAGAGTCGTGTTTGGCAGTGGCTGATGGAGGCTTTTGTCAGGCACCTGTGTCCTCCCCAGCTGCCTCGTGGCCGCAGACCCTCCTGTCACTCTCATTTTGGCAGCTGTGTGTCTGACGCCTGTGTGTAAACACACACCTGAGCTGATGACACACACACACACACACAGAGAGCAGGCTGTGCACGGCTCTCGCTGTATCAGGTAGCTAATGACCGGATGTCTATTTCCTGCTGGCCAGAGACGGACTGGTTGGCTGTGTTTTGAAATGAGAGACGGCCGAAGCTGAGGTCATCTCGGTTTATCGGAGTCCCGTTCTCGGCCTTTCTCTTTCACTCTGCCTGCCTGCCTGCTAGTCTACCTGTTTGTCTATCTGTTGTTTGTCTGTTTCATGTGTTTGTAGGTTTTTACTCTCTCTCACGTTTCCCCTCATCTCTCTGTCTCTCTCGCTCGCTCTCTCTCTCTCTCTCTCTCTCTCTCTCTTTCTCTCTCTCGCTCTCTCTCTGTCTGTCTGTCTCTCTCCCTCTCTCCCCCCCATCTGTTTCTGTCTCTTCTTGCTGTTTGTTTTTCTGTTGTTATTTGTCTGTCAGCCATTTTCATCTTTTGTCACTTACCTTCCCTGTGTTTGTGTACTCTGTGTACTCGTGTGTCTGTGTGTGTGTGTGTGTGTGTGTGTGTGTGTGTGTGTGTGTGTGTGTCTGTGTGTCTGTGCGTCTGTGTGTGTGTCTGTGTGTGTCTGTGTGTTTGTGTCTGTGTGTGCGTATGTATGTCTGGTTCTCTCTGTACTCTCTATCCCTGTTTCCTCCTCTCTCCCTCTCTGTCTCGTCCTCCACTGTTGTGTCACAGACCATCTTGCTTTTCCTTCTCCTTGTAGCTCTGTCTCCTTCAAGCCTTCTCATCAAAGCTCATTTCTCTATCTCTCTTCTTCTATCTGTCTGTGTCTCTCTCTGTCACACACACATGAACACGCATTTGCTCTTGAAATGCATACTTACCCCACCAGTGGAGTGTTTTGACAGATGCCTAAAAAGCAACATCAGCTTGGGTGGCTTTGATCTGCTGAATGTTTGCGTTTTCATGTGACAGGAGTAGGTATTAACCTAGAGAGGCATGGAACATACAAACACGTGTTAACTGCACACACACATGCACAAGCACACACATATGCACACACACACACAAAATCACGCACACACATGCACAAGCATGCATTGAACACACAAACACATGTGTAGACTGCAGTGTGCACACAAACACAAACACTAAAATCATGCACACACACATGCACATGCATGCATGGAACACACAAACGTGTGTAGACTGCACTGCACACACAAACAGTACACACACACACACACACACACACACACACACACACACACACACACAAAATCACACACATGCACATGCATGCATGGAACACAGACACACTTGGGTAAACTGCACACACACACACACACAAACAAAAACATGCATGCACATACCACTCGCATAAATGCATGCATGCATATACACACCCCACGACATGACCTAGAGTATACAATGTGCACTTTTAGCCCTGTCAGACACTCCCATGCACACACCCTTTAACCAACAGTCAAGGAATGTGACGATACGTCAGGTTCTGGGTGATAAAAATGTTGCCCGCGGACTTCTCTTCCTAGAGGTGCCGATGTGTTTAGTCATTTAGATAGCCTGTGTGATGCTGGCACTGGGAGCCGTTTCCTTGACAAGACCGAACTCAACAAGTCTCTGCAGATGATGCATCTAGCTGTGTGAGAAGTGGAAGGATATTATGCAACAGTCCATAGAGATTATCCCTCCTCAAGAGCCTTTGGAAAGGGGACACTCACTCACTTGCCTTGCTCACACACTCTCTCTTTATTTTTTCCTCTGTCTTTGTCTCTCTCTTTCTCTCTTTCTCTCTTTCACTCTCTCTCTCTCTCTCTTTCTCACTTACTTTACTTCCTTCTTTTGGCCTCATGGGCAAGGCGCATGACAAGGACATGCCCTATAAACTTTAAGATGAGCAATGAGTAGAGAGAGCGAGAGGGAGAGATTGTGTGTGTGTTGTGTTGTGTTTGTGTGTATATATGTGTGTGTGTTGGGGCCTGACGTGTGTTGGTGTGGATGCTGCTAATTGAAGTGGGCCAAAATGAAGTCTGAGTCCGTTCTGAATGCGGCAGGTCGAGCAGGCTCTTTATCTAAAGCAGGCCAGACACCTGTAAGTAAGCTCCTGCCTTCTTCTCTTGTGTCTTTAAATAAGTCTGCCTCAGTGGACACTAGTGTAGTATTTTTCTCCAAAAAGGTCACACCATCTTTTTATTTATTTATTTTTTGGCACTTTTCTGAATGGCACTGCGAGAGCTGTGTGGTCACAGTCATCCATTACACGACAACCCCAGCGGGGGGGCTAATAACGTTTTGCCCTTTTTGTATCGGTCATCTGTCACCCTGAGGTTATGACAAGGGTACAGCGTAGGTAGCGAAGTAAGCAATGCAGCATCGTTTGTCCTGGCGCTAACAAGCGAAGGTGAGCGAAGGCTTTTATCATCTTGTGTGTGTGTGATGATCACGCGTGGTGTGTTAGGCTTGTTGTGTGTGATGATCACGCGTGGTGTGTTAGGCTTGTTGTGTGTGATGATCACGCGTGGTGTGTTAGGCTTGTTGTGTGTGATGATCACGCGTGGTGTGTTAGGCTTGTTGTGTGTGATGATCACGCGTGGTGTGTTAGGCTTGTTGTGTGTGATGATCACGCGTGGTGTGTTAGGCTTGTTGTGTGTGATGATCACGCGTGGTGTGTTAGGCTTGTTGTGTGTGATGATCATGCGTGGTGTGTTAGGCTTGTTGTGAGAGATGAGCGTAGCTGTGTGGAGTGTGTCAGTGTGTGATTGGGGCATTAGATAGCGTTTGCCCCTGAGAGGGTGAGCCGTTAGACTGACACAGTGACCCAGTCCCCAGACATCACTCTAGACCGGCTAACGATGCAATTAGATCAGCAATGACAGACAAGATGGACCTCTATGACCATTTCTTTCTTTCTTTCTTTCTTTCTCTCATTCTTTATTTCTCTCTTTCTTTCTTTTTTTCTTTCTTTCTCTCTTTCTTTCTCTCTCTCTCTCTCTGTCTTTCTGTCTATCCATTTTTCTCTCTCCATTGACTGTTGCTGCTTCATTTCTTTCTCCCTTACTCTCACACTTTTTTTTTATTTAGCACACTCTGTGCACTATTCTATACTTTTCAATGTATTGCACATTTCTCCTTCGCTTGTTTCTCTTTTGGGCCTCTCTTTCTCTATATTCCTGCCTGTCATATCTTTCTCTTTCTCCCTCTCTGTCTCTCTCTCACTATGTCTCTCACCTGTCACCTCTCTCTCTCTTACTCTTTCTTTTTTCACCCTGTCTCTTTTTTCTTCCCATCTCTCTCTCTCTTTCTCTCCCTCTTTCTCTCTCTCTTTCTCTCCCTCTTTCTCCCCCTCTTTCTCTTTCTCTCTCTCTTTCTCTCCCTCTTTCTCTCTCTCCCTCTTTCTCTCTTTCTCTCTCTCTCTCTCTCTTTCTCTTTCTCTCTCTCTTTCTCTCCCTCTTTCTCTCTCTCTCTCTTTCTCTCTTTCTCTCTCTCTCTCTCTCTCTCTCTCTCTCTCTCTCTCTCCCATCTTCCTGTCTCTCTTCTCCTTCACCTTGTGTGCCTCTGGCTGCCTACTGGCGAGCTGTCCATTCTCAAAGACCCATCCATGTCTCAAGGATACTGACAGCCTGGGGACCACTCGTCCTACGCGCTGGACTTCAGAATTGGTTTTCTTTTTGTGTGTGTGTGTGTGTGTGTGTGTGTGTGTGTGTGGTGTGTGTGTGTGTGTGTGTGTGTGTTTGACTGAGGCCAGATCTCTTAATTCACCCATCCCATTCTAAATCATAGGCACTTAACACCAAACAAGCGGGCAATTTTGTTGCTTCCTTTGGCAATCAGTTTGCAACAGTTATAGATTAAGACCTTGAGTTTTAAAAGGTGCTTGAGTTAGGTGTCTGGGTCTGGGTCTGGGTCTGGGTCTGGGTCTGGGTCTGGGTCTGGGTCTGTGTGTGTGTGTGTGTGTGTGTGTGTGTGTGTGTGTGTGTGTGTGTGTAAATGGGAATGTATAAATGGTAAAAGGAAGCAGAACGAGGTTGCAGAGTGGGGGAAAAAAGATTTTTGTGTATGTTTTTCTCTGCTTTTACTTGAGGATAAAGGCAAAAGAAGTCATATTGTCAGAACCATCTCTTTCACTCTTGCTGCAAGGCCAAACACGAGTGTTGAACAGAGGGACGAATAGAAGAGACAGACAGGAATAGAGAAAGACACAGACCAGTAGATGGTGAAGGATAAACTGACAGAAATCGTGAGAAAGAGGAACTTTTTGTGTTTGTGATTTCAGACCCATGTCTGTGAGGCCCCAAGATCCTGTTTGTTTAGTTTACATTCCTTACAGTTTAGAATAGGCAGGGGAACACCTCCTTGTGTGTGTGTGTGTGTATGTGTGTGTGTGTGTGTGTGTGCACGCGCACATGCTTTTATGTGTCTTCAGCACTTCAGTGGAGGGCTTGTTAGCATCTGTTAGAGGCAAGCTGTGATTCCTACTTTCATGCACATCAAACCGTATACTATTTGAACATACAGTCAGTCAGGCTGCCCGTCATGATGTAAAGCAACAGCACTTGCAGGCAGCACAGAGAGGGGATACATATCTCCAGTCTCTCCATCTGTCTGCGCTGGCATCTCTAAGACACCAAACGAGAGGAGGCTGGACTGGCCGAGCCTGGACTCTGGTTCTGGACTGACTGTGTTTCAGCAAATGTGAGGAGAATAATATCTCCGAGTGCACATTAATAGCCTCCATCTGCGCCGTCCCAGGGGCTGAAGTGCTGATGGGCAGGGCGATAGTGGCAGCAGTGCAGTGCTGGGCTCAGGGGCTCGGGTTTCCAGTGAGCAGATGCAGTGATGTGATGCAGTGAGCGTGCGTCCTCCTGCTAGGCGGCTATCTAAAACACTCAGGGGAAGAGCTATTATAGGTGTATATATATGTATGGATTTATGGATTGATCGATAGATAAATAGATAGATCTATCTAGGGTTATATATATATACACACACATGCATATATATATGTATACATGTGTGTGTGTGTGTGTGTGTGTGTGTGTGTGTGTGTGTGTGTGTGTGTATATAACCCTAGATAGATCCATCTATCCATCCATCCATCCATTCATCCATTCATCTCTCGCTATAAGGTGGTATAACTGCTATGAGGAGGTCTACCTGCTATAACGTGGTCTACCTGCTATAACGTGGTCTACCTGCTCTAAGGAGGTCTACCTGCTATAAGGTGGTCTACCTGCTATAAGGAGGTCTACCTGCCCAAGTGGCCAGAGTAGCAGAGTGCTGAGAGGACAGTGTGTCTAATCTATACTAAATGGGGCCATCAACATGCACTCCACCAGCTTCCTGTCTGCCAGCCAGTTGTGTGAGCCACAGAGATAAGGACCCCAAAGTGAGCATGTGATGGAACCACATATGGGCCGCTAAAATGTGGTAGGAAGGCGGTTGGTGAAGAAAAGACAGCATGTCGTGAGAAGTTCCCAAGTCTTGTTTGTGTGTCTGTATGTGTGTGTGTAAGAGAAAACGAGAGGGAGACGATGTCTTTTTGCCTGTTTGACAGTTTTTGTAGGAAAGGTGTAATTTGTGTGCATGTGTGTGTGTCTGTGTAAGTGAATATTATATGAATGCACCCCACGTATTTCCTTCTTCCAGACTGACTGTGACGTGGCGTCCCCACATATGCTGTTAGTGCGGAGTAGTAGTGTGTCCTTAATTACACATTAAGTGCCATCACTCATATACGCCCCCAAGCCTGTCAGGTGTGTGTCTGTGTGTCTGTGTGTGTGTGTGTGTGTGTGTGTGTGTGTGTAAGTAAGTGCCATCACTCTCCAATACGCCCCCAAGCCTGTCAGCGCAATTAAAGGCTGATGCTTAACACTTGCTGTGCTGTCGGTTTTTATTCATATTTTGGTCGGTTCATATTTTCATTCGCTTTATTTTCTTTTGTTGATTTTCAGAGGTTTAGTGGAAATAAATATGTGTAAAGGAACACCACCCCTGCACCCCTGCAGATTTAGGGAAGTGCTGAAATCGTGAGCATAATCAACAAATAAAAGTGTTTTGAGTGCATCAGAGAAGATGTTAATTATCCACCAGCTCTGTTGTATGAGTCATAGGGTCTAGGTCTTTCCCTAATCCCCTCTGCACCAAATTACATAAAAATGAAGGAAACCTCTCTCTCTCCCACTTGCTCTGTCTCTCTCTTGCTCTGTCTGTCTGTCTGTCTGTCTGTCTGTCTGTCTGTCTGTCTCTCTCTCCCTCCCTCCCTCCCTCTCTCTCGCTCTGTCTGTCTGTCTCTCTATATATCTATCTGTCTCTCCCTCTTGCTCTCTCTCTCTGTCTCTCTGTCTCTCTCTCGCTCACTCGCTCGCTTGCTCGCTCGCTCTGTCTCTCTCTCTGTGATAGAGCAAACTGAAGGCTACTGGGCCTGTTTGGTTTGTGTTGCCTATCCACATAGAGACATGAATACACACACACACACACACACACACACACACACACACACATATATAGGACAGAGTCCTTGCCTTAGCACTGATCGCAATCTGTTTTTCTCTCTCTCTCTTTCAGAATGGACAAAGCACCGCAGAGGATGGAGTCTCAGCTGCGGACAAGGTTTGAATCAGTACACACACACACACACACACACACACACACACACACACACAAACACAAACATGCCCATGCTTGGATATGTGCACACATACACACTTTCTTCAACACACCCATATGCACCCACTGAAGCCGTGCGGTATTTTTCCACGGGTCACTGCTTTTGATGTTGTTGACCGAGTACATCAAAGAGTAATGGATGGAGTCAGCTGACCTATAATAACCTCTGGCTGAGATATCCTAGACACACATGCGATGGCCCCTGGCCTTATCCACTTCCCAAACCCAGTCCTCCTGCAGAGCTGCTCTTATCGGGTGTTGTTTTGTATTTTATATTCTTCCTGCACATTAGAACAGGAGCCTGAGAGGGACACACTGAGCGTGACGCATTATGGTGAGTGTGTCTGTTAGGAGCTTATGTCAAGATGAATTCATGAATTTTAAAAGGTACTTCAACTGGGTTAGGTGGTTTGGCAGGGGTGTGTGTGTGTGGTGTGTATGAGAGAGAGAGACTGTGTGTATGTGTGTGTGTGTGTGTATATGTGTGTGCGGTCGTGTGCCCATGTTGATGTGAGTAGGCAGGCAGAAGAGGGAGCCACGCTATTGTTGATGAACACACACACACACACACACACACACACACACACACACACACACACACACACACATGCGGTGACCTTTAAAGCTGGTACTTTACCTCCCTGTTTTACAATTTCTCATTGTCTGTGTCTGTGTGCCTGCAACCAATCCCACCCCTCCATTAGAGAAGTCATTATGCGTCCCCTGATGTGCTAACGTCTTCTCACCACCAGCCATACCCTAGCCCCTCACCCACTTCCTCTCACACTCCCACTCACAATCTCACAGCCAACGTCTCCGGGGCTTGCTGGGCCCTGACTGACGCTGGTGTTTGATGACTGTGCAGAACCACTGCAGGCCCCCAGTGCCACTCACCCATCCAGCACTACTCACCCAGCCTGCGCTGGGTCGTCAAGTCTGGGCAGGTGTCATGAGCAAGGCTGTTCCCCTCCCAAGGGAATGCGCTCTGCCTCACCTTCCTCACGCTGTGCCCCTGCTGAACTTTGAAACGTACCGTTCCGTGTTCCGTGTTCTTGAAACAATGGTTGCCATGGTAGCCAAACACCATTGGATCTGACAGACTTTTTTTTTCTCCCCCTTTTTCTCTCACACTGTGTACTTTAGATAGAGGATATGTGGTTAGAAGTCAAGATATGAGCTGATTAAAGCAGAGTTGCATTGCAGTCGTGTTTTTATTTTATTTTATTTTTCCTTAGAGGTCGGCGGTCTGTACTCCCAACACCACCAGTGCCATGAGACAGTCAGGGCAGGGCACTAAAAATAGGGTCTTCAAATCTGAAAGGCATAATTAAATCCTGGTGGATTGTGGGTAATCCTCCAGAGAAAGCGGGTCAAGAACACAAGTCTCAAGTCTCAAGGCGGGAATCCCACAACACAACTTTTCCCACATAATTTGATTAGTCACTAATCAGGAAGTCGCATGTGTGTTTGTTTTGTTTTGATTTATCACTGGGAGTGCCCTCGCTTTCTAACCCTACGAGCACCAGTTGTTCTTGCCTGGTCTTTCCTATCACATTGGCCGAGGCTGGTGCCTTAATTTAGCCCTTCACAATAACAACACCTCGATCGATAGCGATGAGGTAAGGTGGACCTACACCAGGAGTGAGTGTGTGTGTGGGTGGGTGTATGTGGGTGTGTAGGTGTGTGGGTGGGGGAGGAGGGTGGGGTGTTAGATGACATGATCCAACAGATCTTGGATGGTGAGCTGTGAGCGCTGGAGTGATTGTGTGTGTGTGTGTGTGTGTGTGTGTGTGTGGTGGAGTGATTGCCTCACTGTCACGTGGCCCCTGAGGATCTGCGGATGACAGATGGGATGAAAAGGCAGGAAGTGATTTAACACGACCGCCGTCCCCATGGCTGCTATGTGGCCCTCACCAGCCAGTCCCTTAAACACACGCGCGCATACACACACACACACACACACACACACACACACACACACACACACACACATCCCCATGGCTGCAATGTGGCCCTTGCCAGCCAGTCCCAGCGCAACACTTTAACGCCAGTCCCTTAAACACACACACATGCACACACACACACACACAGATATACACACACACATACATACATACATATATATATATATATATAGAGAGAGACCCATAAACGCGCGCACGCACACACACACACACACACACACACACACACACACACACACACACACACAGCCCTGCATGGCCTCCATGGAGAGATATAACACTGTGTAGGCTTCCCTTTTATCTCCTCTCACACACACACACACACACACACACACACACACACACACACACACACACACACACACACACCACTGAACTGACCCTGTGGATCTCACTCTCAGGGTGGGTGAGTTGGGGATAATTTTGGGTTTGATGGTACTTCAGAGCCTTACAATGACACACACTTTCTCTCTCTCTCTCTCTCTCTCTCTCTCTCTCTCTCTCTCTCTCTCTCTCACACACACACACCTATTAAAGATGAGTTTTCGGCTCAGGTGTCTGGTGTAATGACAGTGAATCGTGACAGAGTAATAAAAGAAATAATGAAAAGCACTGTCCCCCCCCCCCCTCCCCTTCACTCCTTCTGTGTCATTTATTCTATTTCTCTTTCTTTTCCTCTCTGTCACTCGTTCTTTACACCATTATCTCATTGTTTCTCTCTCTCCCTCTCTCCCTCTTCCCCTCTCTGTTCTGTCTCTCTTTTTTCCATCTCTCATTGCCTGCCTGCCCCTACCCTATCTTTCTCTCTCTCTCTCTCTCTCTCTCTCTCTCTCTCTCTCTCTCTCTCTCCCCTCTCTACTCTCTCTCCCCTCTCTACTCTCTATCACTCTCTTCTCTCTCTCTACTCTTTACTCTCTACTTTTTACTCTCCTCTCTCTCTCCCTACTCTGTAGTCTCTACTCTCTCACACTCTCTCTGTTCTCTCTCTCTCTCTCTCTCTCTCTCTCTCTCTACTCTATACTCTCTACTCGCTCTCTCTGCTCTCTCTGCTGTATCTCTCTCTCTTTCTCTCTCTCTCTCTCTCTCTCTCTCTCTCCACTCCCTCTCTCCCTACCTGCTGTGAGAGGCCAGACAGTCAGAAGCAGACACAGGACTAGCCTCCCACGGCAGAGAGACTAGCTTCCCACAGACAGAGCAGAAGGCAAGAGGAGATATTCCACATATCCCAGATATCCCTGCTCCTCCCAGAAGGGCCTGTGCTATGCTGGGGATGGAGGGGGGGTGGGGGGTGCAGGAGGGTATCTGCTTTTTAACCCACACCCAAATTACTCCACCCAAATTACCCCCCCCCCCCCCCCCAAATTACTACCCATTGAGCCACATGAGCCTGCTAGTGCGCTAGTTACTAGCTTAGCCTCTATGCTGCTTAAACATTCTTAACATGCTTAGCATGACTTTGGGTGGTGTGTTAGTGTTCTTTGTGATTCAGAAGCTGTAAAGCACAATCGGATTACAAGTGGTGAGGTTTTTTTTTTGTATTGTCAGTAAACATGCATATAAGTACATTTCCTTTAATTTATTTTTTTAATGTGATATCAGAATATTGGTGGGAATAGAAAAACGAAATGACCTAAAATTGATACCCTCTTCCCGGGGAACATCCTGCCTCCTCCATCCCTGAGGGGTGTGGTTGCTGGAGGGGGAGGGAGGGGGGA
>CM059278.1:7739508-7744508 GCA_030347295.1 Setipinna tenuifilis
CACACACACACACACACACACACACACACACACACACACACACATTTTACCTGTGTCACGCTCCTTTTCACTCTACCCGTCAGACACACACAGACACACACACACACACACACACACACACACACACACACACACACACACACACACACACACACACACACACACACACACACACACACACACACACACAGACACAGTCTACTCCTTTGGTACAGACATTCTCTGCGGATGGGTGAGAAGTCGTGACCAAGGGGTTGGGGGTTGGTTGGGTGATGGGTGGTGGTGGGGGGTGTTGCCATGACATTACAGTATGACAGGATGTTATAAGGGAGGGGGCTTTTATGCTTCAAGTCTTTTTATCCTTCTACCTTTTTTTTCAGCAGGCAGTGAGGCATTTCATTCCATTTTCTTTTTCTTTATTTTTCTCATTCACATCCTCCTCATTCAATATCTCTCCCCCTCTCCGTCTCTCTCCCTTTTCCTTTCTCCCTCCCATTTTTCTTTTTCACGTACTCTTCTTTCTCTCCCTCTCTTCCTCGCTTCTCTTTTTCTCACCCTCCTTCACACTCTTTCTTTTTCTCTCCCTCCTTTCCTCCTTCCCTCCCTCTCTCTCTTTCTGTCTCCCTTGCTCTTTTTTCCTTCCTCTCTCATTCCCTTTCTCTCTTTATATCTCCCTTTGCTTTTCTTCTTTCTCTCTTCCTCCTGTCTCCTTTATTCTCTCTCTACTTCCATCTGTTTCTCTCTCTGTCTTCCCATTTCCCTTATTCATTCTCTCTCTCCATCTCTTTTCCTCTCTATCTTTTTCTCTGTCTGCCTCTCTTTCTCTCTTCTCTCTCTCTTCCTCTCTCTCGCTCTCTCTCTCTCCATCTCTCCCTCTCACTCTCTCCAGCCCTCTCTCTGTCTCTCTCTCCCTCTCCCTCCCTCTGTCTCTCTCCCTCCCTCTTTCCATCTCTCTCTCTCTCTCTCTCTCTCTCTCTCTCCCCCTCTCTCCTTTTGTGTAGTTCAGTGTGTGTGTGTGTGTGTGTGTGTGTGTGTAGGGTGGGCTGCATGAGTAGCTGAGTGCTAATGGAGCACTGCTGGGCTTTGATTTACAGGCTTGTGTCAGCCCCCCACCAGAGCCACGGTAAATACAGCCTGTTTGCTCCCCTACCTCTTATTCCTTATCAACAGCCCAAAGCCTGTGTTTCTGTGTGTGTGTCTGTCCGTGTTTCTGTGTGTGTGTCTGTCCGTGTGTCTGTCTGTGTGTTTGTGTGTGTGTGTGTGTGTGTGTGTGTGTGGAGAGCGTGTGTTTGAAGGATTGCATCTGTGTTTTTGTGTGTACACCCCTGTGTGTATCTACTAAAACAGCTTTTCTCTTCTCATAATGTAACTGGATGCCTACCGGCCTCTCTGTTTTGTCTGTGTGTGCCCCTGCGGCCTCCATCACGACACACACACACACACACACACACACACACACACACACACACACACGAATAAAGCTCTTTCTTAGTGTTTCAGTGAAAAAGAACCCACCACTTCCTTCCCAGATAGAAACACTGAGAAAGCTATCGATGTCAAACATCAGTGAAATGCCACCCTCCTTACAGCTTCTCACTCTTTTGCTGCATGTAAGATTGCTTGTGTGTGTGTGTGTGTGTGTGTGTGTGTGTGTGTGTGTGTGTGTGTGTGTGTGTGTGTACACCGATGTGGCATGGTGAGAGTGTATGCGCATGTTTATGTGTCTTTGATGTGATAAACAACAGCTAGTCGATGGTGGCTAATCAATCACTATGATTGGGGCTGATCACTGCCCTGCACATCTGTCATTACAGTATTTCTCTGCACGACTTGATAATGATCAGGAAGCCTTGAGGATATCAACAGAAGAAATGGTACATTTTGGCCATTAGCAAATTCCCGTAGCCAAACTAACATAAACAAACATCAGTACCTTTGGTTTCTACTCAGTACTTTTCTTTTATAGTGATCACAATTCATTAAATTGCATGGTATATTGACTATATATGCAGTATATATATATATATATATATATATATATATATATATATATTTCACTGTTTGTTTTTTGTTGTTGATCTATATTTCATGCTTGTGTCTGCTTATGAAAAGCACATTGCATTGCTGGTGTGGTGTGAATGAAACTGTGTGGTCTGGCTGTGTTGTTCCTGGTTATTGAGCCGATGGCTTACAGTAGCTGTGCTCTATGCTCTGTGCACCCGGTAAGGCTGTCAATGGTGGCTGAGACTAGCATAAAGAGCATAAAGCATAAAGAAATCTGTGCCCATGCTTCACAGCAGCCCCAGACCTCATGAAAGGCTGAGGACAGAAATGCACCCGCGCTGACAATGCTGTGCCTGGGCACTCACACTCAGAAACACACCCTCCTGTACACACAGCATGGAGACCACTGCTACTGCTAGGCAACATGACGTCCACCTCAAGGCTGTGATGGAGTGGCATTCTAGAACTCTGGGCACCCTATCACATTTGCCTACTTACATAATCTTCCATTTTGATTTTTGCTGAGTAGTTTTCATTTATCTGCTATATTTTGATACACATTTCTACTTTGTTTTAATGTCAATACAACCAGCATGCACCTGATTTAAATAAAAAGTAAAAATATTTAAATTCCCTTTCCAATTCAACACTAAAGCTGCCTTATGAAACACTTATAAGTATCAGCATGCTGTATCAAAAGGCACCTTAATGTAAGTGTACTCTTGGTCTGAAAAAAGGGCTCCATGCTTCATTATTGAGGTAGTGATTCTGAGAGCCTAATTTGAAAGGCTGATTGTAGTCCAAGGCTGATCTTATCCCTAATGACTTTATTGGCTCTCAGAGACCAGGGGAGGGAGGCACAGAGAGAGAGAGACAAGCTCACCAAGTCTGGGAACGAAACCTAATACTGCGAGAGAGAGAGAGAGAGAGAGAGACACAGAGAGGAAGGTGGAGAGAGAGACAGAGAGAGAGAGCGAGCGAGAGAGAGAGGGCAAGGGAGAAACAGACAGACAGAGAGGGTAAGGGAGAGAGAGACAGATAGAGAGACAGAGAGGGGGGGCAGGGGAGAGAAAGAGAGATACAGACAGAGAGAGAGAGAGGGCAAGGGAGAGAGACAGACAGACAGAGAGGGTAAGGGAGAGAGAGACAACAGAGAGGAGCATGCAAACATTGAGAATGTGACCCAATACTGCAAGAGGTGGAGAGACAGAGAGAGACAGAGAGAGAGAGAGACAGACAGACAGACAGACAGAGACAGAGAGACAGACAGACAGAGAGAGAGAGATAGACAGACAGAGAGAGAGAGAGGGCAAGGGAGAGAGAGACAACAGAGAGGAAGAGAAAGAGAGGAGCATGCAAACATTGAGAATGTGACCCAATACTGCAAGAGAGGGAGGGATAGAAAGAAAGAGAGAGAGGGCAAGGGAGAGAAACAGAAACAGAGAGGGAGAGAAAGAAAGGAGCATGCAAAGACTGAGAATGAGACCCAACACTCTGAGGGGGGAAAAAGAAGGGAGAGAAAGAGAGAGTGTCAACTTTCAATTTTTTGCCATTTTGGGTCCGTGACTTTCATAGGGAATAATTTACAGGCGGAAAATAAATATTTGAACTGGAAACGCAGTGCACTTGGCGTGTCTTTGCGGTTAGCGTGTTTTTGCTGGTAGGGTATCTTTTATAAATACATATGGGCCTCTGCCGTTTGACCTCGCGGTGACCTTTTATTTAATTGTCCCTGTCACATCCATCAGTTACAGTGTCACAGTGTGTAAATATGTAACCTTATGTTTCTGCACTGTACAATAGGGTTAGGGTTAGGGTTAGTGTTGGGTATGTACAGTGTAAGTACATAATAATTGCATGTTGTTACATGTAGATACACTGGAAAATGAACCATAAAATAGTGTTAGCTGAAGTGATCCTATTATCAGCATAGTGCCTATTGTCAACCATTTCTGTTGCTGTTCCACTTAAAATGAGGCCTTACCCGGTGAAAAAGAAGTTATCCCTGTGAAAATAGAAAATAGACAAATCTTTGGTTTATAATGTTTATTTTGAGCTGATTTCTCATCCAAATGTCTCTCACCACCTGCCTGATAATAGACTGAGGCTGTAGGCTTAACCTACAGTGTAAGTACGTAGTAATTGCATGTTGTTACATGTAGAGGCACTTAAAGAGGAACCATAAAATAAAGTGTTACCCATCTGTCTTATATGATGAAAGCTGGTGGTAACACTTTCTATGAAGCTTGTGTTCATAAGACTTTATGCATATGTAAAATATCTAAAGTATACATCTATGTATACATACTCATGACTGTACTCCTAAGGCATTATGGCATACTGTATGTGATATGCCCTATTCCAACTTCAAGTGACACAGTGCCTTCTAGGTCATAAAGCTTCACCTGCCCACAACTGTAGTCGTGTGTATGTGCAGATAGTTATGAATACAAATCTTAACCATTATTAAGCTTTACGACGGAATTATAGCCCTTTATAATTGTGCTTACAGAGTCGTATGAATACAAGCTTCATAAAGTGTCACCAAGCTGGTGGTCGTGAGGTTGAAATGACTGCACTGCACTCTGTGTGGTTAGCAGATACTTCCCCCCTGTCTCTCGCCCTGCCTTGCCTTGCCTCGCTCTGCAAGCGTGCTGCTTTCTGCACTGTACCTGCAGCATGCAACGCTGCAACCTGCAACCTGCCATCAGCATCAGTCACAAACAATAGGAGCACATGTTTAGTCCCGCGGCAATGACTAGTGGCACCATGATTAGGTGTTTACTGCCTGCTTCACCCAGCCCAGTACGGTAGTGCTGTAGCCCGGCAGCAAGCGGACTGTGGAGCTGTGAACACAAGCATAGAGGGGCACACCCAGCACTTATAAAGCCCTTAGTCACCCTAAGCAATGACTTCACTCCACTGCAGCAGACTAGGGTGTGTCTGTGGGGATTAGCCCAGGAGAGACGCACACCTACACCTAGGCTGCAACCCGA
>CM059278.1:7757008-7762008 GCA_030347295.1 Setipinna tenuifilis
GTGAGCCAGCTGCTCCCCCTCTACCTCTTCAAACGGCAGGCGGCCAAAACACTCGCCGCTGACTCGCCGGCCACCAATGGCAACACCGGCGCCAGGGCAACGACAACAACATCATCCACAGCATCTACGGTCTCCACGGACAGGGCACTGGACACCTGGACGGTCGGTAGAGGCTCTTTCGTTTCTGGCATCTGTAGAGTGTTGTTTTTCTCTTTTTTTTCTTTTTTCTTGGAGACAGGTGTTTTCGAAGTGTCAGAAGAGAATTTTGAGCAACACTATCTCGTTTTGAAGAGATTTTGTGGTTGTCAGGTCTTGTAATACTTTTAGCTGCATCGTGGTGGTATTGTAAGCCTGTGAAATCAGATGAAAGAGCTACAAATACACCTGTTGTTTCCAGGAGCCTTACAAAGCTAGTCAGTGTGTCAAGAAAAGTAAAACTTACTTTCACAGCATGACCTGTCACCTAAATGTAGCCCTAAATTGTGCATATGGAAGCCTATCAGATTATCAAAAAATAATATCCCTGATTTATTATTTTACAACACAAATCTATGTAATAGCCAGTTATCTAGCTAGTTCCAAAACAATCCTCATAGCATAGCATGTCATAGCATGGCATTTAAATGTGCAGACCTAGGAGCAAAGTGGCTCACTCAAGCAGTATGCTGTAGGCTTGGGCAGTATGTTGAAAATACCATGTACTGTACCTTTTGTTTTATACTGTGGCTTCCTACAGGTCACAGATTGGCATACTTAATTTGTTAACCAACATCAGAATGGTAAAAAATGCTCTGGCAAATGCTCTGACAAAAGAAGCAGTTTCTTGCTTTCCACATGAAAACTTGTGATAAAGAAACAACACTATGATATATGACGCAAGTCCTTCAGTACTATGAAGCTAGTTGTCTGATTTAGGGTGATTATATCTGGACATACTGTACTTAATGACACATATGTGACACACTGGCATACCTGGCTATCACGTCAGCCAGGTGTATGCCTAGTAAGCTGCCACCTCAGCCACATGTACACTCTTTCTTAATGAGTCATCTTCATCTGCATCTCATTATCCCCTCACCTGCTCTTTAAGAGACTGCACTCCCTCATCTGCTTGACCGCTGACCGCTGCCTTGAGTGGGCCGGTCCTCATGTTTTGATGATCAGGCTGTTTGTTGTGGCTGCACTCGACCCTTGGGTCTGCGCTGTGTGCTGCTGAGAGGGGTGTGTGTGTGTGTGTGTGTGTGTGTGTGTGTGTGTGTGTGCGCGAGTGTGTGTGCTGCTGAGAGGGGACTGGTCATTGATATGGAGAGGCTACTGGGGCTGCTGTCAGGAAGGCAGTCACACACACAGTGAAGTGGTGTTTGATGCTGTGTGTGTGTGTGTGTGTGTGTGTGTGTGTGTCTGTGTGTGTGTGTGTGTGTGTGTGTGTGTGTGTGTGTGTGTGTGATGTGTGTACAGTATGCAGAGTGAAGTGGTGTTTGATGCTGTGCTAATGAGAGCCACTGATTATGGACATGAAGTCATGGTTAAGTTATGTGTGTGTGTGTGTGTGTGTGTGTTTAGTCTCTGTTGACACTGTCAGTCAGTATTAGATCGCCTACCATCAGCTGAATGTGTCTTTGAAGCAGAATGATGGCAGTGTGTTGGTGGTTTTCAGCTGTTTTTCTCACTAAAGGGTTTTAAAGTCTAAAAAGGTTTTTTCTTTGTACTTTCTTTTCCTATATCTGGGTATTTTTCTTGATTAGACAGGGTGTAGTCTAAGTGTTAAACCTCTCCTTGTCTCCCTCCCTCCCTTCTCTCCCTCCCTCTCTGAATTACAGACAGTAATTAAATTAGTATAACTCCCACCCTAATAACACCCCCCCCCCCTCCCGCCCCCCCCCAACACACACACACACACACACACACACACACACACACACACACACACACACACACACACACACACCCATGAACTGAAGTGTATTTCCTTCAGTGGCGGAAGCCTGGGACTGAATTATTTTCATTTGCGGCAGCCAAAGCGTCACTTACTGTAGATGACGTGTGTGTGTGTGCGTGTGTGTGTGTGTGTGTGTGTGCGCGTGCGCGCGCACACATGTGTACCCTCACGTAGCAGATATGGGAGGCGGGCATCTGTGGACTTATGGGTAAAGAGTCCGTTTTTGTATTGCTGGGTCGTAGGTTTTGATTCCTGGGCCACACTTTGTTACACTGTACTTCATGATGTAACAGGTACTGTTAAAATAAAGTGTGTAACAGCAGCATGTAACTTAATGTACTTACACTGTACACCTTACAATTAGGGTAAAGGTTAGGGTTAGTGTCTGGGCTGTGCTTAATGTTACATGGGGTTACATACAGTAATAGATACACCATAAAAGGGTTCAAATGGGGGTTAAATGAGGGTTATTGATTTCTGTACCAGTAGGAGACATGTGGGTGGGGGAATCTGCTCCACTGAAAAGATCCATGTCTGGGGGACTGTCCCTGTATGCATTGGCACTGCAAAAAGCTCTGGAGAAGAGTGTCAGTGAGGTGGCATGTAATGTAATGTAATGCCAGGTCGCGTGAGGCAATAATATATATGTATTTTTTTGTATAGCACATTTCAAGCAACGGATGTAGCTCAGAGTGTTTTAATACACTTACACTCATTTTTTTAATACACATACACTCATTTTTATCTCCTGTTACAACATTTTTAGTTTGCGTTGGTGTGCTTATTTGCTTTTGTGGCTTTTGTATAATCTAGATATCCTGCCACTGTAAAGCACTTTTTTTCTTTCTATACAAGGCTCTTAAATTCAAGTTACTTATATTAGTTGTAACTTTTTTGGTGTATCTACATGTAACAACGTGTAAAATTAGGTACTTACACTGTACATACCTAACACTAATCATAACGCTTAGTTCAGTGTAAGTATATATTGTTACATATTGTAACACACTTTGTTACACTGTACCTCATTAATGTAACAGGGTTAATACAGTAAAATAAAGTGTAACTTAAATACCACTTTTCTTATGTCATTAAACCTAGTACCAGTCTATAAATGAGAATTTGCTTGAACCAAGTGAGGTTGGTGTGGCTCTGGTCCACATGTAGCTCTGTTCTGGCCCAGTTGTGGCCCAGTTCTGGGGTGGCATCGCCGGACTGGCTGGCAGGGCTGGAGCTGTGGGTCGTTGCTCTCACAGGAAAGCTAAACTCAGGACGACTCCTCAGTGTTCAGACATTTCCTCCTGTCGCTTCTCTCTCCTGACACACACACACACACACCCACACACACACAACACTCTTCACCAACCCACACTCACCCTTCCTCTTTTGGAGGGCGTGTGTGTGTATGTATGTGTGTCATGGGGAGAAAGAGAGAGAGAGAGTGTGTGTGTGTGCGTGTGTGCGTGTGTGTGGGTCATAAAGAGAAAGATATATTGTGTGTATGCGTCAGTGTGTGTGTGTGTGTGTGTGTGTGTGTGTGTGTGTGTGCGTGTGCGTGTGCGTGTGCGTGTGCGTGTGCGTGTGCGTGTGCGTGTGCGTGTGCGTGTGCGCGCGTGTGTGTGTGTGTGTGTGTGTGTGTGTGTGTGTGTATGTATGTGTATGTGTGTGAAGCAGCCTGTGGGTATTCTCTGGAGCTGTGTTTAGCATTGTTATTGTTGTGCATGTGATGATGTGAGGCTGGCTGACGGGGAAGTTCACATGCCCCCTGTTCCTACCAATGCTGGGAATAAGAGTAAGTTTGTGTTTGTGTTTTGGTGTGTGTGTCTGTGTGTGTCTGTGTGTGTCTGTGTGTGTCTGTGTGTGTCTGTGTGTTTCTGTGTGTATCTGTGTGTGTGCCTGTGTGCCTGTGTGTCTGTGTGTGTGCCTGTGTGCCTGTGTGCCTGTGTGCCTGTGTGTGTGTGTGTGTGTGTGTGTGTGTGTGTGTGTGTGTGTGTGTGTGTCAGAGTGAAATGATGACAAAGGAGCTGAATAGGCAGAAAGGTTTACTCTCAGGCTGTTGGTCAAATGTCTGTCTCTGCATTTTGCAGCATCTCTATCAGATTACTCTTTTAGTTTGAGGCGTAATGAATTTCTGTCAGACCCCTGACAAATATACTGTACTGATATACTGGAGCATAATGCACCCATAGTACTCTCATGCTGACAACTAAAAAACAAAAACACGTCACCCTTTTTCCCTCCCATCTCGAGAAGGAGTTTGTTTCAAAAAACTTCATACTGTAGGCCTGTCCAAGTTGCTGCCATTGGCTGTGAGTCATTTATGCAGGCTGACATTTTAAAAGGCAGCGTTTAACGGTGATGGAGTTGAGGCAGTGGAGCTGTATCAGTAATTAAACTTCAGTGCTGCTGAGGAAATGTCAGAAATGTTGTCGGTGACTGGTGTCTTGATTGATGGCTTTGAGGCTTTGTCTTTTTTAATGACTGTGGGTGTAGTCCTCATAGAAACAGGATGTGAGGTCAGACCAAGGTCATGCGTGACTCCAGTACCGTGGAACCTGTGTCATGGATCACTTCCTTTTACACACACACACACACACACACACACACACACACACACACACAGTATATCAAAAATTCCAATTTGTGTTACCTTTACATTTAGGCACTGGCATGAACACTGCTTTACCGCTCTCTGCTTTCTGCTTTCCAGGAGGATGATGACATTAAGGAGATCAACATCACCCATGTGGTCAAGGAGGGGTCAGAGAAGGCCGACGCCTCACAGTTTGAACTGCTCAAGGTGTTGGGCCAAGGCTCATTCGGCAAGGTAGGGGTTGCCCTGCGCGAGAAAGAGACAGACAGAGCGACAGAGAGACAGAGATGGAGAAAGGCCGCTCTGTTGGACCCATCATATGGTAGACATGCCAGAGGTGTATGTACGTGTGAGAGGTGCTACTGTATATGTTACTGTATTCATTACACTACTGTATACGTTTTTCCCCTGACTGCTATTAACATGATCTAGTGACCTCATGGGGGAGCAGATACAGGACGGAGTGTA
>CM059278.1:7784508-7789508 GCA_030347295.1 Setipinna tenuifilis
TTTTAATGGGCTCATTTCGTTTTCGTACTGATCCACTCGGCGAATCTCACCACCAGTACCCCCGAGCCCATCACCACTACGACCACTCCCAATCACCACACTCTTGACTTGGTCACACACTGGTCTCAAATCCAGTATTTCTGTCTTTTCCCTGTCTAAGCCCCCCCTCCCCCATCCTTTCCTTTGCTTTCCAACTAGAGAACCGAGAACCCCTGGGTTCCGTCTGGTCCTTGGGTTCATGTCTGATGAACAGTTCTGAGAGCTTCTTCCTGTTGTCTGTCAGAGACTGTTGCACTGCATGGAATTATGACATGACATGATGGAACCCCATGCCCAACTACTGAGGGTAGGGTGGGGGGATGGATGGGTGGGTCTAGGGGTCTAAGGGAGGTCCATAACAAGGCTATTGGGGTGGGGTGGGAGTTGTTCTGATCTTGTTTTTTTTGGGGGGGGGGGGGGGGGGGTGAGGAACGGTTCGGAGTGTGTCCTGCATGGTGTTGTCCAGTTTGCTTTGCTGCATCGCTTCTCCAGGCCTGTGCTTTTTGCTTGCTGACCTTTACAGGCCAGGGGTTTGACAA
This sequence comes from Setipinna tenuifilis, assembly GCA_030347295.1. Classification (NCBI taxonomy): domain Eukaryota; kingdom Metazoa; phylum Chordata; class Actinopteri; order Clupeiformes; family Engraulidae; genus Setipinna; species Setipinna tenuifilis. The sequence goes on from CM059278.1 coordinate 7,785,087, forward strand.
AAAAAAAGAAAAGAAAAAGAAGTTTTGAAGTGTCTCCTGATATTTTTATTGTCCTAAAAAGAGAAATAAAATAAAATAAAGTCTGCCATGTGATTTCTAGTTGCATACATGTGGCATGTTAAATATATGATATATATATTTTGTATTCCAAATCTTGAATGCTGTCCTCAGTGTGTTGTTTTTTGTTGTTGCTTGTTGTATGTTTTTGTTTTGTTTTTTTGTTTGTTTTGTTTTTGTTATTGGTCAGAAGAGATTATCAATTTAATTGTAAGGCACGCTGAGAACAAAAGGAATGATTGTACTGATACTGTACTGAAAAGATGATCTTTGATGAATTTTTTACCACATTTTCTCCTCCCTTTCTATGGTCTGTGACTGGCAATCTTCTGCCTCTCTCAGACCTGACTAGTCAACCACTGTGTCCTGACCACTGATTACAAGAGCAACATGTATTTTTCTCTCAAGCCGCTGTTCTTGGCTGTCTATTAGTTCTCTATGACATACGCGACAACAGCATCCATCTTATAATGGATGACACTGTTTTCTTACCAGGCACACAGCTGTCTACATAATGTAGTTTGGTTTCAGATCCGATTGATGGAGCAGTATTCAAGTATTAAAACCTGCAACACATTCCAGAGGACTGTCATTCTCCACATGTGATTAGTGTATGGTTAAAAACCTTAAATGTAGCCTTTTCAACAACAAAAACCTTTAAAAGTTCTCAGAAACATTTTTTGGGGGGTGGAGGGTTCCAGTAAAACCCAAACAAAACCCCCCTATTATCGGTTGAAGATAATTTTTTTTTAGTAGTATACACTCCTAGTAGTATACAGACCTCTGATGGTTTGTGTTTGGGAGCGATGATCTTCTCGCTGGGCTCGAGTCAGAGAATGTGTACTGCAGTGTTGTAGTACAGCAAGCAGTAGTACACAGTCAAATGATTAGGCTAAAGCCAGGCGATGTGTACCACAGTGCTCCTGCATAGCAGACAGTAGTACATAGCCCAATGAACAGGCTCAAGCCAGATAACGTTTTCCGCAGTGTTCTGTGTGCATCACCTGAATGGCTCCTCCTCTGTCTCTTTCTCTCTCTGTCTCTTTTTCTCTCTCTATTGCTCTTTCTCTCTCTGTCTCTTTTTCTCTCTCTATCGCTCTTTCTCTCTGTCTCTCTTTCTCTCTCTCTCTCTGTATCTCTGTATCTCTCTCTATCTCTCTGTCTCTCTCTCCCTCTCTCTCTCTCTCTCTCTCTGAAGGGAGCAATGAGTCAACTCACCAGTGACTCACAGACGCTGGCCGCAGGTAGAATGCATTATTATTAGCACAATGGCACAACCCCCCCTCTCAGTGCCCCTGCCATCCCACCCCCACCTCCGCCACCCCTGCCCCCCCAACTGCTGCTGTCCAGGAACAGCACAGGACGAGTGGCGCTGATGCTAGATGCAACTTTAGATGCACTGCATAGACACAGTATCACAGTATGCATGCTATTGCAGCTGAGAGGCTCTGTAAGGTTAGAGCGACGTGACTAATGTATGATGGAAGTGTAGTGTTATTAAAGGTAGAGGTATTTATATCTGTGACAATGGAAGTGGCTGACTTTGATCCTATCCTATCTTTGATCATATCTTTTCTTGTTTTGTTGTTTTTGGCTTTTTTTTTTGTTGTTGTTGCTTTTGTTTCGGTAGTTTGTAGTTTTTTGTAATTCCGGCTTGTCTCTTTACTTGTTTTGTCTGGTGATGAGTTTGCCCTCTATTTTCACCTTGGAAGATGTTATGTTCTTTCATCTTTTGTGACTTTTCTTCTTTCTGCCACACACATCTTTCTTCCTAGTGACACGCTCTACAAAAGGATGTAGAAAGGAGGGTTTCACAAATCAATCTGTGTACTTAGATGTTTTGTTGGTTTTTTTCTTTCTCTCTCTCTCTCTTGCTCTCGCTCTCTCTCTCTATCCCCCTCTTTCTCTCTCTCTCTCTCTCTGTCTCTCTCTCTGTCTCTCTCTCTCCCTCCCTCCCTCTCTCTTTCTGTCTGTTCTTCATTTTGTTTTTTTGCCATGTAGCTCATGGTGTACATTGTGCCTGGCCGCTGGAGGGGGTGGGGTGGGGGAGGGAGTAGGGGGTATAGAGTATGGTTGGGAAGTGGAGTGGGGGCTGTAAGGTTTTGGGAGGGGGTATATTTTTTCTGTGTGTAGATCTCCTCTCTATCCTGGAGCAGGAATGGGAGAGATGGGGACCAGGGCAGAGGAGACCAAAATGAGATGCCTTTCTATTAAAAAAACACAACTTTCTCTGCGCTGATGTCTCTCGAGTCTTTTTTGTCTCAGTTCGATAGTCTTGTGTGTCTGTATCCACCAACCCCTCCTGTACGAGTCATTAGACTTCAAGACCTTTATTTACCTTTATTTATTAATAAGGTACAGTAAAAGTGTCAGTGTCAAGTGAGGAAGCATTGTAGAAACAGAAGAAGAGGGGAGTAAGTACAAGCATAATAAATAATACATAGTAAAAAAGAGCTGTGAATGTATAAAATCTGTGAATAGTAATACTGCAGTGTGAGGTAGCTATTGCACATTATGCTGTAGGTGTTGCACAGTGAGAGGTAACAGGGCAAACCCGCATTCAAAAAGAAAAGTGATACCCATTTTGTCATTGTGATCACACAGTGCACACAACAGAATCCAGTCTCTGCATTTAACCCATTACATGTGTGAGCAGGGGGACAGCCCAACAGGCGCCCCAGGGAGCAGTGTGTGTGTGTGTGTAGGAGGGGGGGGGGGTTACCATGTTCAGGGTAGCTCCCACAATCAATAGGCAAACACACACACAGGTCAGAGTGCTGTAGCCACCATGTATGACTCATTTATAGGCACACACTGTTCAGTGTGCTTTAAAGCCAAGATGTCCCGCCTTGGTACTGCTACAAGCTCTTCTCCTGTTTTATTGATGCCCCCCCCCCCCCCCCCCCCACCTCCTCCTCCTCCCCCTCCCTGGGGCAGCTCTTAGCTGATGACATAACACAGAGATGTGCCCACACACACATGCACACACACACACACACAAAACACACACTGATGCACCCCCCCCACACACACACACATACACACAAGCACACACACTGATGCCCCCCCCATACACACACACACACACAGATCCCCCCCCACCCTGACATATACACACACACACACATGATGTGCAGAGACATGGGCATAATTTAAATCAAGGGCATTGCCTACCTCCAGAAGTGTTACATTACATCACACCAGAACACATGAAGGTCACAGGGCCTCATTGGTGTGTGTGTGTGTGTGTGTGTGTGTGTGTGTGTGTGTGTGTGTGTGGGTAGATAAATGCACTAGCTCTGCACACAGCCAGGCCCCATGGGGGAGCAGGCAGGGGTGTGTGAGGCTGCGTGGGCCATATTAGGAGTGTGCTGGAGGAGGCCCATCACAGGTCTTCAGGGCCATAGCTCCTTTAGAGGGGCTTGGCTCCCTCCCGAGAGACCTTGGGAGTGTGTGTGTGTGTGTGTGTGTCTGTGGCAGTGTAAGCCTTGCTATTCTCCTGCAGAGGTGCATGTTTCAACATTTCACCTGCATTTACACACTTTGATGTGTGGGTGTTAGGCTGCCCCAAGGCTGTGTGTGTGTGTGTGTGTGCATGTGTGCATGCAGTCACATTCACAGCACAAGCAGAAGCTGACCATTTAGAGTGCTGATCAGACGAACAGCACTCTGCTTTGTTGTTCAATTCAGGTGAAGATCAAATGGGGAGAAGAAGCGCAAATGCACACACACACACACACACACACACCAACACTCTTGCCTGCCTTTACCTCATTGCACCATTTGGTTACATAACACACTCATTTTGTGTACACACACACCCACACTTTCTCTGTTCAGCTCCCACATTCACACACACACCCACACACATTCAATAATGCATACACTACAGTACATCTCTTTCTCGTTCTCTCTCTTTCTCTCTCTCTCACACACTCTCTCTCTTACACACACACACACACATTCAATAATGCATACAGTACGTCTCTTTCTCTCTGTCTCACTCTCTCTTTCTCTCTCTCACATACACTCTCACGCAAACACACACATGTACACACGTACACACATTCAATAATGCATACAGGGCATCTAAGCGTGCTCTCTTTTCTTCTGCAGGTCACATTTTCTGTGTCTTGCCACCTTTTCCCTCTTCTACCTTTGTCTCCCTCGTTCTGTCTAATTTTTCCTGCCCTAATTTCATCATTTTGTTCTCAAACTGTTTCTCTCTCATTCTGCTTCTATCTCCCTCTTCTGCATCCTCACTCTCTTTCTCCCTCACTCCCTCACTCTTGCTCTCTCTTTCTCTCTCTGTCTCTCTCTCTCTCACACACACCCACATGCACACACACACACACACACGCACAC
>CM059278.1:7797008-7817008 GCA_030347295.1 Setipinna tenuifilis
AAAGAGGGAATTAAGGAGCAATACAACTAGCTGCAAAGGTGTGGGTGGTGCTGTAGGACTCAGAATCACAATATTCTTCAGTTTCATTACACCAGGGGCATTGGCATTTAAAATGGCATCTCTCAAAACACAGTAAATAAATAAAAGAGCAATAAATGATCAGTGCAGGCAGAGGGTGTTGTGCAGCTAGGCATATAGGGGAAGTATAGAGAGAGGGGGGGGGGGCACCACATTTGTTGTTGTTATTGTTGTTTTATATGTGTGTATGAGAGAGAGAGAGAGAGAGAGAGAAAGAGAGAGAGAGAGAGAAGCACCACATTTGTTGTTGTTGTTGTTGTTGTGTGTGTGTGTGTGTGTGTGTGTGTGTGTGTGTGTGTGAGAGAGAGAGAGAGAGCGAGAAAGAAAGAACAGCAGGCAAGTGATCTGAAGAAGGAGTTAGCAGGAGGAAGAGTGAGTGTGTTGTGTGTCTGTGTGTGAAGGAGTGTTGGGTGGGTGGGGGGGGGGGGGGGTGAGTGTGTTGTGCCTGTGTGTGTAAAGGCATAAAAGAAAGAGTGAGTGTGTTGTGGTGTGTCTGTGGTATGGAAGAGAAGGAGTGTGTTCTGTGGCAGTATGGAAGAGAAGGAGTGTGTTGTGTGGCAGTGGAGGTAAGAAGTGGGAGAATGTGTGTATGCTGTGATCGACAAAAGACTGAGTGGGAGAAAGAGTGTGTGTGTCTGTGTGTGTGCATGTGTGTGTGTGTCGTGTAACAGACAGACAGACAGAAGGGAATTCAGAGGGAAAGAGTGACAGAATATGGATGAGACAGGGACATATGTGTGGGTTTGACAGAGATAGGGAGAGTGTGTGTGGGTTTGACAGAGATAGATTGTGTGTGTAAGAAAGAAAGGGAACAGAAAGAGGGATAAGAGAGAGGTGTGTAAGAGAGAGGAAAAGAGCAAGAGAGTAAGTGATGAGAGTGTGTGAGAGGTAGAAGGTGACGAGAGAGAAAGAAAAACAAGCAGGGGAGAGAGGGAGGAGGAGAGAAAGAAAGAAAGAGAAGTAGGGGAGTGAGGAGGAGAGAGAAAGGGAGAGAGAGACGAGGAGGGAGGAAGGAGAGCGAGAAAGGGAGAGAGAGAAGGTGACTAAAATCTGTTCCGCATCCCTCCTCCCACTAACCATCTGATGGCAGGGCTGCGTTGCTATTGGCAACCTCTTTGGGAGGGATCTGGGATGGCTGTAAGCCATGTGAGAGTGTGTGTGTGTGTGTTTGTGTGTGTGTGTGAGAGAGAGAGAGAAAAGAGGCGGAGTGAGTGAGTGAGCACAGGAGCAAAACAGAGCGATACAGAGATCGAAGAACAAGCGCAAGCAGATCTCACACACACACACCCACAGAGGAGGACAGGACACGACAGCTGAGAAGAAGGGAGTGATTTTTTTGTAAAGCCATTTCTTTTGGTCGTCCTCTCCATCCTCTCTCACTGTTGTGTAAGTGCAGCCTGAGAACCACAGGCGGCTGTGAGGGGGGGGCGGAGTCACTGCGGGCGAGCGGCCAATCGGCAGGCGGTGCAGTCATGAGCCAGGCAGCCAATGGCGTGGCAGGGGGGCTGGGACTGGTGAGGCTGGCGGTCGGGGTCTCTTATTAATGAATGGGGAGGCTGACGGGCAACACGCGCCTGTGGCACCACTCGCACAGACGCTGAGGGAGAGAGAGAGAGAAAGAGCGAGGGAAAGAGAGAGGAGGGGAGAGAGGGAAGGGGAGAAAGAGAGGGAAAGGGGAGAAAGAAAGAGAGAGAGAGAGAGAGGGAGACAAAAAAATCAGGCAAACAAAGCCACTTCGTTTTCTCTGGCGGCGATTGTGAGAGGAGAAGAAGGCAGCAGGGATGGAGGGAGACAAACGCAAGAGCGACCAGAGCTGTGCCGAGCGTCTCGATCCGAACGCAGAAACCGACCCAGCTGGCCAGAATCTTGCAAACGAGGACACGGAGGCGGACCAGAACCACGAGGCTGAGGACCAGGAGGAGACAGAGGACCAGGAAGATCCAGAGCCGCTCGGAGCTGCAGCAGCTGCTGCTTCCTCCTCCTCCTCCTCCTGCAGGCTGGCGGTCCGCTCCGGCAGCCCCACGCGACGCTCCATCTCCATGGGCGACTTCAAGCGCCTGGGCCCCTCCGGCTCCGAGCCTCCTTCCACGGCCTCCACGGCGCCCTCGTCCAAGCTGGTGACCCCCAGCTCCAGCATGGAGTTTGAGGCGGCTCGTCGGCGCCTCCTGGAGGTTGAGGAGCGCCAGCGCGTGATCCACGAGATGGAGCGGCGCCTGGAGGAGCTGCGGGAGGTGTTCGTGCGGTCGGAGCAGGAGGCGGTGGAGCACGGCGAACTGGTGGCGCGCATCACCACCTCCGCCCAGCAGGGGGAGCTCTACGCCTCGGAGAACACCCAGCGGCTCAAGAAGGGCCTGCGCTTCAAGCGCCACCGGCCCACCATCGTCTTCTCCTCCATGCTCGGACTCCGCACGTGCCTCCCCTGGCCGGTCAAGCTCAAGTAGGGGCAGAAACCGCATCTTCCTCACCTCATCGTCCACCTGATCCTCTTCTTAACTCGTCCCTCGTCCTAACTTCTCTTCCTCTTCATTCGACAATCCCCTATTCCCACCCGCTCCTTCTGTGGCCCACCTCAGCTGTGTGTGTGAAGAAAGCTCTTTTGTGGATTTACAAGATCTCAAGCCTTTTTGAGTCCTCCCTCTACACTGGTTTGGCAGAACTCATGTCTGTATCTCTGTGTATATATTTCCTCCTGAGAACCTCAAAGGGCCACCACCACCTCCAACACCCACACCCACACACACACACACAGGTCACTCATAGGTGTCCAGACAGTCTGCGGAAACCATGCACTGTGTTTTGTGTTTGTTTTTTGGTCTTGGACCTTTTCCATACTTAACGGCAGCGGTAATAAGACTCTGCTGATGTTCTCCTCCAGCAGCAATGACGGGCTCGTTTCCCCTCGGTCAATGTGCTTACTTTGTGCAGGCTGTTTTTCTTTTTGCTGATCGGTTGCACAGCCTTCCGGGCAGGCAGCAGCTATGGTTTGGTATGGAGATGGATCCTACCCATAATCCACTGCTGCATCGACAGGGGGGGGGGGCGACTGCTGGACACTCAGGGGGTCACGACTCAGGACACACAGCACAGGGACCAGCCTCTCTCTCTGCCTCCCTCTGCTTGCCGGGAGAACCACGGTAACAACCTCCTCCACTACGCTACCTATCGCTTGTAAGTTATGCAAAACAGTGTGTGTGAGTGTGTGAGTGTGTGAGTGTGTTTGTTTGTTTGTTTCTGAGCGAGAGGCAGAGGAGAGGAGAGAGGAGCGGCGTTACCTAAGCAGAGAGAAGTCACATGCGGAGAGTGCAGGAGGTACTAAAGGAGTACAGGAGACAGAGTAAAGATGGGGAGGAGGAGGAAGGAACAATCCTCGTAACATCCTCTTCTCTCCTCTCCACTTAACAGCACTAAAGGGAGCAGGAGATGGGAGAGTGCTGAGGTTTGAAGGAGTTGTGATTTGTTTCGATTTTTCTCTAGAAGGCCTGAACAGTACAGAATGATACTGAGTGTTTATCTTGGTTCAGAAATGCTTAGATTCAGCTTTTATAATGTTTTTTTTTCCTTGTTTTTTTTTTCTTCTTACTAAGACTAGAACTGGACCGTGTATGAACACTTAGTCTATTTCTGGGTGCATCCTTGTTATAAACACATAATAACAGGTTGACACTTTGGGAACAAAGACAGTGGACAAGTGTGTGCATGATGACAAGCTTCTACATGGCAAGGAGCACAAGAGTCAAGACGACATGCCTAAGGCATCCCAGCATGCCTCGTTCTGGCAGCATCCTTGAGGAAGCGAGAGGCAGGCGAGGAGAAGAGAGCGACTGTCGGTCCGTCAACAACCCACCTGTGGCCTCACCGGTCCGTCGCCTGGCAACACTGTTCTCTCTCCCACCTCCTCCCTGAATGTACTCAACAACAACAACATCAACAGACACTAGAAACATCTGTGTCATTCGCCATGGATGACTCTGAAGCCATGCACAAAGAAAGACAATTTAATCTTTTTAAAACTTGAGCTTGGGCATACTTAACCTGTGTCAAACAGCCTTTTTTTAGGAACCAACGTGACAGGACCTCTACAGCTAAGAACATTGCATTTAGGCAATTCTAGTGTTTCAGCTGCTATGAAAAAAAACATCTGTAGCCTACAGCAAAGACTAGTAATGTGGAGACAGGGCATCAAATGAATACATGAAATACCTGAGCTGATTTTGGTCGACTTGGCAATATTTATCCTTTAAGAAAGGGGTCTTATAGGCTACATCCTACAAAGGGTCTTAAATAGTGGCTACGGTTGTTTGAAAAGTCTTTTAGATGTCCTAGGTAAGGAAATAGAGAAGGGTTTTGATCGCTGCATCTTCATTTCTTCTCTTATGTGACCTCTGACGTGACACCTTTGAGGCAGGCTGATGCTGATGCGTGTGTGGGTGTATTGCTCATTGCTTCGTTTGCGGGATGACGTGCAACTGAAGCTCTGTGCAGAGGCTGTGCAGGCTATGGTAACGCTAGCTTGCTGACAGTGTTTTGTAGGGCAAGACGCTCTTGTTGCCTCCTCCTCCCTCACAGCGCCTCTTTCGCCGCTTCCACGACACATTCCAGGTGGCCTCGTTCCACATTTAGACCCGTCCTAGCAGACAGGCACTTGGCCTCCATACTTCAGTCTCCCACTCGTCTCTCTCCCTTTCTGTGTTCAAACGCGGCCAGTGCTCCCGTACTTTGGTGGAGGCAAGGCACTTGAGTGATCTATTTTGGGCGAACGCATGAGGTTGAGAAAGAGGAGGAGGAGGTGGAGGAGGTGGGAGCGATTGATTTGCTATGCAGTTCAGATGCACACGAATAAGTAAAGAATTGATTTATCGTACTGAGCGAATGGAAGAAGGTAGTTGTTTGTTTTTTAATGAAGATAACTGCAAGGTCATTCATCATGCTCTCTGTAATCGGGGTTAGCTGTTTATTTTTGCCATTTGAATGTATCCAATTAATTATTCATTTCAATGTCAACCTGGGAATGCTCCACTGTCTCGCTGGACTTGAGACTGTGCAATATGTCTAAAATGTACATGAACTCACCTGCTGAATAATTTAAAAGCCAGCCCAATACTGGCTATACAGTGACTGATCTTTGCAATTATTTCATTTAAGTCTTGGTATATTTTATTTAAACCGTGACGAGTGCAGTTGTGCATACAAATAACCGGTACGAGACATTTTTACACAACTGACAAACCAAGGAGTTTCATTTTGGAACTTGGTGACGGCTCATTTTAAGGTGTCCCCCAGTTGTACATCTGCAGGGCGATGCGTGTGTGCCCAAACTATGGGCGATCACTCTTTTAATGTACGCTGTACTTTGTAATCTAGCGAATTTGGATGCTGTCAGTGGTTGGCTGCTTTGAAATACAGTACAACCACATCTGCCTTTTCGTGTCCGCTGAGGGCGACGTTCTCAGTTCTTGGAACTTGAAACAGTCATTAGCGATGGTAAAACGGCTTGTTTGCTTTTGGATCATTGTTCCGAGATGCTATCTCTTGCTGCGTCGCCGGATTCACCGTCGGCATCTTGGTGCCTGTTCAGCTGACCGAGCTCACTAGGCGAATGCGTGTCGACTGCAGTACCTGCGTCAAGCAATTTTTAGTGGGCGAAGCAATGTGCGTAAAATGCTGCTACTGACGCCGTCATGTCACGCACACAAGATCTGCAGAACCCTGTAATCTATCGAGCTGTATAAATGTCTGTATATATGTACATTTAGTCGCTCTTTGTATCACAAGGGCTACGTTTTATCCTTAATACATCTCAGTAATTCAATCAGAGCGCTTAACTTTGTTCACTAATGTTATGTTTTTGGAGTTGGCATTCCCTCGCCCCTATGAATCATTCGGACAGGAATTTTGTTGTGTTGTTGTTGATGATTAGGTTGTAACATATCTACCGCAAACCAAACTCATTCATAATGCTTGGAAATGGCGACTTTTAAAGAGCAAACCGATTAGGATCAACTGTCTGTAGGCCTCTGTAGGAGGGTGCCATCATAATTGCCTTACCCGACGCGTATACACACTCTGTAGTTATTGTACATATGACAAGCTCGGTCTGACGCTGGTTAAATCACTTTTAATCCCATGCACACTGTTTTGCACTTCATAATCGTTGGGGGTTTTTGCTATGAAAAGAAAAAAAGCTTTCCCAAAGAACTCTGGGCCCACTAGCTGAATGAATGTATGGCACAGTGATGTGCTTCCGTTTGACATGTCTCTATCCTAGCTGAATGTGAGGTGTGTGTGTGTGTGTGTGTGTGTACCGTTGGCTGTAGTTATTTGTACCTTTAGACATGTTCTGTACCAGTAAGCTTGCGTACATCCGGAGGATCCTCAAGGATAAACTTAGAAAACAAGTAAACAAAATGCTAAGCTATGAGTGATCCAAGTGGTCATCTGCATTTTAACCTTTAACCTTTGACATTTGAGTTGTCTTTCAAAGAGTATGTTTTTTTTCTGTATATGTATATATTTGCATTTGTATTTGCGTTGAATCTTTGCCAGTGTGGGGATGCACTGATTACCCAGTAGAATACAGTAGAAGCCAACAGAGCATACTGCTAATCGGCCATAGGCTTTACAGCAAATGTTATTACTATCCAGTGAATGTACCACAATTGGTTTGTTATAATTATTATTTACACTGTATACTGTTTGGTTATTTTTACTCTGATATGAGGAAGATGTTATAATTATAAGGCTTTTTTGGTACTTTATATAGGCATCAAGAAATCATTTGGCATGAGACAAAATAATGTTTAAATTTTATGCTTGATATTATGTATATTTTGCTCTTGGCTTTGAAGAACATGCTGAAATTGAATTTCTTACTGGGCCTAAATGAATGTTGCTTCTAACTAATCTTTAGTTTAGTGTAGAGTGCAGTAATGCACAATAATGCCCTGCTTTAGGTTAGGAGTTTGCAGTAGAGTTCAGCCTATATGACTGCAGTCCAAATGCAATCTTAGAGAGCGAGGAGCGGACATTGAATATTTCATCATCATCATCCACTGCTGAGCCTGAGGGAACAGAGACCTTCCAAACACAACATGGAGGCCATCTATTTAAAACAGGCCCCCACTCAGCGAAATACGATCAGGCAGGAGACAAGGATGAGATCCTAAACCCACAGATCCACACTTTACAGGGGGGGGGCAGCACTTCCTGAGGAATAGTATATGGATCGGTGATACATAGAGATACATAGAATAATAGATATAATAGCTGGCAGGCCATTTAGAAAGATGCTTCTTGAGAAAGGACACTGCTCTTAAATACAGCAGCAGCAGACCAGGGGAACATTTGCAAAGTAATAATGTGGATCATCGGTTGATGAAATTACAGGGCAGGATTGGAGATGATGATGATGACGTGTAAAGATTATTCTAGGCAAAACATGCTGTATGCCTGCGTTAAGAGATCACTCCTTCCATTTGGAGCAAAGACAAGACAAGCATAGCAGACACATACACATAGCACACAAACACATAGACACACACATAGCAGACACATCCATAGACACACACATAGCAGACACACACATAGCAGACACACACAGACACACACACATAGCAGACACACACACATGTAGACACACACATGGCAGACATACACACAGACACACACATAGACACACACACACACAGCAGACACACACATAGACACACGCATAGCAGACACACACATAGACACACACACAGCATACACACACGTAGTAAACACACACATAGGCACACACATAAGACACGCACATAGGCACAGACATAGCAGACACACACATAGCACATACACACACATAGCAGACACACACGTAGACACACACACATAGCAGACACACATAGACACACACATAGCACACACAACATACACACACATATCGACGCTAATGATGTCCCCTGCAGGTCCAGCGCACGGTTGAGATGGCTTTGCTGAGCAGCAGCACTCTCACATCCTGCAGCTGCCTCAGCACATCAGCACATCAGCACATCTCCACTGGAGTGTGTGTGCTCCTGAGCAAGAGGAAGGGTGGAAGGAGAAAGACAGAAGGATAGAGAGAGAGGAATAGAGGGAGATAGAGAGAGAGAGACAGAAAGAAAGACAAAGAGAGAGATAGAAGAACGTACAGAGGGAAAGAGAGACAGAGATAAAAAGACAGACATAGAGATAGAAAGAGGGAAAGACAGAGAGAGGGAGAGAGAGAGAGAGGGAAAGAAAGAGAGATGCAGAGAGCCCCATGCCCCATACGCTCCAGCACAGGCAGCAGATAGGCTCTGATATTTATAGGGGTGTTCGGTTTCGCACAGTGGAGCAGAGCGGAGCTCAGATCAGCAGAACAGAGGCCACAAGGCGAGCAGGAAACAAGAGCCAGCGCAGCACCCGCCCATAAATCCTACAGGGAGAAAAGTCGGCCTTTGTGCCAGAGACAGCACTCACACACGCGGGAGACCGATGCTCGCTGTGGCGTCACTCTAGCGCTGGCCAAGGCTTCACAGTGGAGACACAGTGGAGTCAAAGGACCTCATCCTCACACTGTCTGACAGTAGTAGTGTCAGGCATAGGGATTTATTTATTTATTTCTAGCTGATTTTCATGATTTTATTATTTTTTTGGTTTTTATGTTCGTTGACGGTTCCTTCTGTTGGAGTGTACCGTGTGTATGCAATCACAGGGGCCGAATGTGATGCGATATGTATCGATATGTGTCCCACTGAATGTCTGAATGTAAACAGAGGACCAGAGTTTCACAATAAAAACCTTATTTGACCATGAATACAAAGTGTCTTCCTTAATGACTGCCATAATAGCAGCAGTGTGTTTCTCAAAACACACTGCGGTTTTACCAGTACAAGACAGGAGGAAAACTTGAACACCAGAACAATGACATGGATTCAGTGTTGCCTAAGTAAGCATCATGTTGGTTTGGCATGATCATTATGGTGGCTAAAAAAATACTGTATAAACCAATAGGAAACGTGCATGCAGGGGCGTAGCCAGAAATCATAAAATGGGTGGCCCTAGAAAAAAATCAGGTGGGTCTAGCCCAAAACACATACATTATTTTATTACTAAAACAGTCAATCAAACTTATAGAGCTTTCTGATTGGATAGGACTGATTGATAAGTGGGTGGGCACAGGCCAGGCCCAGCCCACCTGTGGCTACACCTATGTGTGCAGGATTCTTTTAAGTAGGCCGTGAGTGTATTATGCTATATGGCCACCAAAACAATCTCATAACACATATCACTAAAATAGGAAAAAATCGGGAGACTGAAGGTTCATGTTTTGGTTAGAGATGTTCTTCACAGTCTGTGCTCTACTGTTCCACCAAACAACATGTGCAGGATGTGTGTGGGCAGGCAGTTTGTACAGTGTGTGTATTATGCTGTACAGTGCTGTATAAATAACAACACTTGAGGGAAAACTCACAGAAACACAGAATCCTTCCACGAATCTCTGCATGTACAGTATATCTGTGCATTAGTGCTGGCCCTGATAACAAGCAGTAATGCGTAATTACATCACCGCATTACATACTGTAGCCTGGGGGCTTGAGAGCATTTCCAAGAATTGCACATTTGATAATCACACACGCCCCCATGCCCATGCGCATAATTACTGTATGAGTGCATTTCATGGGCTAGTGATGAGCTGAGAGAGAGAGAGAGAGAGAGAGAGAGAGAGGAGGATGGAGAGAGAGAGAGAGAGAGAGTGAGAGAGAGTGAGTGAGAGAGAGGGAGAGAGAGGGAGGGAGAGGGAGAGAGAGAGAGAGTGAGAGTGAGAAAAAGTGAGTGAGTGAGAGAGAGAGAGAGCGAGAATGAGAGAGAGAGAGAGAGAGAGAGAGAGAGTGGCCATGGCTCATTGGCCGGCTGGCTGGCCGGCTGCTGTGGAGAGGGGCTCTCTCTGGCCTGGAGCAGGAGTGCTGGACTGACCTACATCCCCTGGTCATCCCCCTCTGCCCTGGCCGAATGATGCATGATGCAATACCTGTCGCTTACACAATAGCATCAGCTGGAGTCAGGCCCAGTTGGGCTCAGTGAGTGCCCATTACATGCCCCCCTCCCTCACCCCCCATTAGAATCATCACCATGACGCCGCTGTCACTAGGGAGACGGCACTTCCTTTAAAAGGTACTCATCTCACGGAGGCACTAATCCTGTGGTCCAGGGGATGGCCGTGGGAGTAATCCTGGGATTTGCTTTTTTTATTCTATAAAAGAACTAGACTGTATGTATGCCTGTCAGGGTATCTTGGTGTAAAAACAAACCACATTTCACTGCCAATGATGTAACATTTTCTCTAAAAGCAGCTTACGTACATGGATCAGAGGCAGTTATCTGCCTCTCTATACACCCTCATATTTTAGCATTTCATAGGATAAATTTCATAGGATAAATTCTCAAATATTTGGTTGGACACAAACCATTATGTGACCATTATGTGGCCAAAAAACTTCTCCTGTCCAGCAGCTTTAGAACACATAATTTTTGCTGGATGAACAATTAGGCATGCTGCATGAACACCAACTGCAGTAACACCTTTATAACAGATAGCTTATTACGCATCTTTAATTAACTCAGGTTAAAGGTGAATCCTGGACAAGGTACGAAGGCAGTGTGAACATGCATAAAAACAGACACATGTAAAAACAGACACATGTAAAAACGACGGCAGGATAAAACCTAGAATACATTATACATTAAAAAACATGACAACAGTTTGGCAATACAATCATACAATCATCGTACAGAAACACTGGGCACAGCGTGTGGACAGGACAGACCCTCCCTGCGCCATTCCAGCAGTCACAGGGGAGGGGAGCCGTTATCTATCGCACACAGACATCAGACGGTCCAGACCATCCAGAAACCAGCACTCGCGTCTCACCGCATCAATTATTCAGCGCCTGTCGGACACACAGGAGCCTCTCTGAGTGCTACACTGAGCCAAACACCCCCCCCCCCCCCAACCCCCCCAACCGAGTCCCAGCGAACCCCATCCTTTCACTAGGGTGGGGTGGGTGGGGTGGGGGGTAGCAATAAAACCAAAGTTTAAAAAAAATCGACCCCCCCCAACTCGCCCAATTCCTTTTTTTGAGGGGAGGGGTGTAATTGCAATAGGAACCCAAGGCTAAAAAGGCACTGCCCCCCCCCCCAAATACTAATTATTTACAAAGCGCTTGAAAGGCCTACGCAGGGCAGATAGAGCTGTAAATATCCATGTGCATGTTGTTTACGGCGAAGAGAGCGGATAATTACTAGTGTGAGTACAACCCAAGAGCCTCCAAAGCTGAATGGCACTAAACTGGTTCCCGATTCATTATCACAGTAGAGAGTAGAGAGAGAGAGTGAAAATAGACTTGTGAAATTACACACTACCATAATCTGCTAAACCAGCATGCCTTACACACACACACACACACACACACACACACACACACACACACACACACACACACACACACACACACACACACACACACACACACACACACACACACACACACACACACACACACACACACACACACACACACACACACACACACACACACACGGTCTGTGTCAAGTGAAAGTAATACAAAGTGCTGTAGCTCTGGCAAACAATAACATTAAAAATATTGTAACCAGACTCCCTCTTGATTAAAAAAAGTCAAATGAACTAAACACTGATGTCCCTAAATTGTGTATCTAAACACATTAACTGATTCATCTAAATTCATAAAAACAACATGTACCTATATTGGGAAAAAAGACATTTTTAAGAGTAAAAAGAAATAAAATCAGATTGAGGGGCGCAATACCTGTGAGTCCCCTATAACTGTGCACAATATACACATATATACATGTTTACAACTCCTAGCCCAGATTCCCTTGTGGAGACAGGAAAACAGTCCATGATCCTGGATTTTGGCAGCTGAATTTTTGTCAGTCCGATGGGTTGCAGTCCAATGTATTGTACTGTTTGTAATCCACACAGGAAAAGCCGGTTGAAATGAGAAACGGTGGGCAGATAGCTCTTGGAGCCGAGCAGAGAAACGCAGCAGAGCGTGGCCTTGCATTCCGTTTGGAATAACCGAACACAGGGTCACACACCTGTTTCATATAAGTTTCTGGATGACAACCAGTGGGGCGCGCACAGACACACACACACACACGTCTTGCACACACACACATCTCTCATGACATGAAACACAGAGCACACTGGCTCATACAGTCTTGTGTCTGTGACACTTCTGTGATTCTCCTTTGTCCGTGTGTTAAGCTGCCCTTTAGGCCCTGGAGAAACCAGCACTGCTGGTCGTCCACAAATACTTTTATCATCAACGTCAAGTGCTGCTGTCTGCAAGGAAGCTGTGAAGATCTGTGAGAAACTCCAGTTACCTGTCAAACCTGTCCAAGTTTCTTTTTTCCTTTGTTTCATGACTTTCCATTACTGTTGAAACCCACAGTTGTGACCCCACATCTTTACAGTTTGTAACAGAGCTCTCTGGGGTATTGTCCATTGTCCTTGTTCTACAGAGCATTCCATTAGCGTTAAGATTCCAGAGTTTCATTCCAGTTCCATTCTAGAGTCTCTTCTTTCTCTACCATTGGCCCATCATAGCAAGCATTAATCCATAGGAAAATGTCAAAGAATCTCCCAAATGTGGTCAGTTTGGGCTTCAGTGGCACTAGGCATGTTCTTCTCTGTGATTGGTGCAGCAGGAGACCGCATCACAAAGACACCGTAGCTTATTGGTCCCTGGTGGACCACTCTCCCAGCTTGTTGACGTAGTTCACTGGAAATACTCCACTTCTTGTTGCGTCTCCATCAATGTGGCCAAACTACAATAAAGACAGACAGATTACGGTCAACACTCTTTGTTCTCATTGGGTTAATAACACACACACACACACACACACACACACACACACACACACACACACACACACACACACACACACACACACACACACACCTTTTTTTTAACAAAACACCAAAACAATTGCTTTTATTGCCTAGAACAATATAAGTAGGCGTGTGGTCTCACTGACTGTACATTACATTTTATGTAATATGTATTTAATTGACATTTAAGAATATATTACAGTTAAAAATGATTCCTTCATCTCTTAAGAACATACAGCAATATATAAAGAGCATGATACTTACTAGTCAGGTCGAGTGACCCAAAGCCTACTAAGCCAATTACTAACTGTTGCATACCAACGAGTCTCGGCCAGTTATTTCGCCAGTGGTGTGGCTAATAGAGATTGGGCATCCAAGAGACACGAAGAGGAACTCACCCACCAGTAGGGGTCATCAGTCGCTGTGACAATGATGACCTCATCCTTGAAGAAGGCCAGCTGATTGGAGCTGACCGCCCTGCAGTCCACTAACGCCTGCACCTTCTTCAGCCTCGGCTTTATCTGAGACACCTGATGGACACACACACATGCACACACACATGCACACACACACGCACACACACACGCACACACACACGCACACACACACACACACACACACACACACACAGGCTCTTAACATGACATAGCAAGATATCACTAAAACCCACATTATTTTTAATCATAGAAAATAAACCCGGTACCTGATATAACCTAACAAAGCAGACAGAGACAGATCAACTTATTCTGACATAAGGCAGACATGCACAGTGTGTTTGCTTGCGTGAGTTACTATGTAAAAGAGACATGCCTCTTAGAGCACAAGACACGCACTGTTAAAGTTAAAATATGCCTGAACAGTACTTGGCTCCCTTACTAGGCTGGACAACCATGAATGTAAACTAAACATGAACTGTAATGACTACTATTTCCAAACATTTCCATAATGGATGTCAATGCAGCCAAACATTGTGCAGTTGCTATTCTGTGACAGTAATGTGGGTGTCTCTATAATGCTGCATTATGTACAATCAAAATCTATAACGGTGATGTTCCCTCAGAGGGAGACTCTCTGGCACCATTGCTACGGTCACCGTGTGTGTGTGTGTGTGTGTATACTCCACACCAACAGTCCACAGCTGTGGCCAGCACACATTCCAGCCGAGTTCAGACCATTTCATTTAGGTCAGTTTAGCACTGTTGCAGTTGCCAAGCATGGCAAAGAGGAGGAATATTTGATCATTTCAAGATGTCCGCCCTGTTCATGACATGGCTGCCTCCTCTGCCAGGCCAAATGCCTGCTAAAAAATGGCTGCTACTGTTGCTGGATAACTGCTGATTCCTTTAACTCCACCTGATTTCACTGACTCATCTTGCTGTACAGAATTGTGTTTAGTCCTGCGAAACAATGCCACTGGGGTGCACTCATTTGGGTATAGAAAGCTATTGTACTTGTTGTGGTGTACTGCATTCCAGTCCTAGCCCAGGCCAATCTTTTAAATCAATACCATTTAGAAGTTGGCTTGTGCCTGAAGAATTGTTACAACTGATCTGATTTATGTGTTTACGGCTCCTGTCGTGTCTTGTCCTCTGGCTCTATATGGTCAAAAAAATATTCCTTTCTCTGTTTGTTTTGTTTGTCCAACTTAGGTACTCTTGTGGCTTTTCCAGTAGCCCAAGATGACGAGTATGACATCCAGGACACATGCATTACTGCAAGTTGCAAAATAATTCATTGTGGACTTAAATGTATCCTGTTCTTTGAGCTCAACTGCATTCAGGCATTCTTCCAAGCAGGGGATCCTGTTACTGTTAAACATACCATGGCAGTCATAGGAGCTAACTTGTAAGCAAGTAGACATCTTTTTGTAGCAGTTCAGTCCAGTTGCTTACCACTTAGCTCCTTTGACTATCATGACCTGGATGAATGAGAATCTTCACAGACATATTCACAGACAACAACGTACCATGGCCTGGATGAATGAGAATCTTCACAGACATATTCACAAACATATTCACAGACAACAGCATACCATGGCGTTCCTGCGTGTGCGTGGCGGGGGGGGCAGGCTGAAGGGGATGGTGGTGGGGGCGCCGGTGGGGGTGGGGGTGGGGGCCAGGGCGGGGGCGCTGGCCACCAGGCTGCAGTACACGTCCTCCTGGCTCCCCATGTAGCTGGGCGAGACCCCTCCACCCTTCCCCTGGCTCCCGTTGCTGGTCCGCCGGTAGGATGTGGTCTTCTCGGAGCTGCAGGAACAGATTAGATCAGATCAGATCAGATCAGGTGTTCAGATCACATTAGATCAGGTCAGATCAGGTCAGTTCAGGATGTTTTTCAGCATCAATACACAACACACAACATGATCACCCTTTAGCACGAGAACAAACAGAACATACTGATCCAGTCCTGTTGTTGCTATATTCTTACTTGTATTGCTGAAATTAAGGTTGGAAAAGACATTCAATCCATCAGAGATAATAAAACCATTTTTAAAAAAGGGGCAGTTTCTATTAAATTGGTCTTCTTTTAGTTACAAAGAGAGTACCAGGGTTTATTTTCGGCACGACGGCAACAGAATCATCTGCTTTGGGTCATCAGAACCTACTAGTCCCAGCACTGATGACAATTTTACTGGTTTGCATTTAAACATTACATAACTGTAGTACAAACCGTGGTCTTTAAATTAAATGTTATAGGTTATGTAGCATCATACAGCTAGCAATTACTATCTGATTACTGTTCATTAAATTTGTCCACATGAAAATGTTAACAAATATCCCTGCAGCTTCATCATCTGGTAGATGGTAAACATAAATATGAGCTAGTTGTGCAACCACTAGAGGGCAGTATGACACAAGCCCAAAGCCATAATATCACACTGCACGGTCTCTTAACATTTGAAGAAGTGTGCTAACTCCCCCTAATACCTACTGTCTGTAGTGGATCTCAAATGTGCAAACACAGCTAATTTCAGTTACACTGCCAAAACAAAACCGGCAGTCTCTCTTGATCCACCCTGTAATCGTTATGAGTTAGGCATGTAGACTGGACATGTCTGCACATGTGCACCAACGAGGCAGGCAAAGAGGCCTGCTCGACTCGTCCCAAACACGCACTTCCACTTTAGGGCCATTAAACTGCAGACACTCCTACAGTTTACAGCACAATAACAAAACCAACCCAATGCAGTCATGATGCCCATAACAGAGTTGTTAAGACGCAAATGGAAACGAATGCGAATGTACCATTTACTGCAGTTTAGGCATACTTTGCAGTGTTTTTAGTATGTGTTAATATTGTGCTATTTTCACTTAATTGTGCAGCCTTACTGCCCAGTAACTAAACAGTACTGAAAGTCACATTTTGCAATAGTATTGTGTATTGTGCATGTTAATATCACAATATTGCAATAATCGCGATATATTGTTTGATTATTGTTGTTGTTGTTGTTGTTGTTGTTGTTGTTATTATTAATAATAATTATAATGTAAACTCAGGGGTCCCTTACCAGATGGGTCCCAGGTGGTTCTGGGGGGAGGTGCTGCTCTGGCTCTTGGGCTCCATGTGTGCGGCGCCGTTGGGGGGCTGGCCGTCCCAGGACATGGTCTGCCTCTGCCCCCTCACTATGCCCCCGTGGGGGGAGCGCTGGAGCCTCGTGGGCACCGCCTGGCTCTCCGCTCGTGGGGAGGGGGGTCCGTGACCCCCCAGCCTCTGGGACGAGCAGAAACGAGTAGGGATGTTGGCACCCTCCATGACCGACACGGAAATCTGAGGGTCCGAGCGACCTGCCGTGGTGGGGAGGGAGAAGGGTTAGGACAGGTTGTCACATGATCAGCATAGTTTGAATTAGAGGGTGTACTGGGGGGTACAGTACCCCCTGATCAAGACCCAGTACCCCCCAAAGACACAAAAAACAGCAGGGTTGGGGAATTTCAACATATTAATGTAATTAATGTAAAACATAAAAGGTATCCCCCTGTAAAAAGTAGTACCCCCCAAAGAGACAAAACAGTAGGCTTGGGGGGTATCAACATGTTAATGTAATTAATGTAAAAAGTAGTACCCCCCCAATAGAGGTGTAATTGATACTCTGATGATCAGGTCACATGATATAGTCGTATGATACAGGAGTTCATATGAGTACAGTACATACATCAGGGCTGGGTAGAGGCCAAATCAAACACAGCAAAATATTTGTGCAAGGCAGCAGGATCTGTGGTGTGCTGAACACCCTGCTGAGGTACGCGAGTGCAGCTGGACAGGCTGCTCTCTCTCATCTATCTGCAGATTTCTTAGAGTTGGAACTGAAGACATCGGCTTTAATCTGTTTGACTAAAAACTTTTTTCTGCTAGATTTAACTCTTATCTATATATGCATAGGCCACAAGCTGGATCCACTGTGCACACTGCATTTTGAAACCCAAGGTTTATGCACACATTGTCCCTGATTTGGTAACACTCGACACACCCACCATTCCAGTGAAAACAAGCCTCGAAGCCAACTGCACGCTGTGTCAAGTAAATACGTCACTACTCAGAAACCCAAACCCTGCGCACTGCTTTGGAACAGAACCTGCCTCAGGTAAGAGGAGGCCTAGACCATTCAACATGTCAGCCCCCTGCACCACATCAAGTAACCCACATCATGTGACCGACCAACCATTCATCTCACCTCGCTGGATGGCCTTGGCGGGCAGCGGTGGCGGCATGGTGCCAGAGGGGGCGCTGTTGGCAGGGGGGTTGCGGTACAGGAAGTCCACGTTCTCGTAGGTCTTGTTGGCCACGCTGCTGCCGTTGGTCCAGTTCAGGTGCGAGGGGGAGTTCGGCGTGCAGCCATTAGGGGGCAGCGGAGAGCGCAGAGCACCCCTCTGGTGAGGATTCACCTGGAAACAAAAGGGTTAACACACAACTTTTTACTTTTAACCCTCTCACTTTCCCCTTCACCCAGCCTTAAAGGTACAGTGTGCAATTCTACTGACAGACAGGTGATATCAAATATTAACACACCACTTTTTTTTATCTTACTCCTACAGCAATGTGTTACTCAGTAGTCAGTATTTTCCATTACCAGACACACAAAAAGCAATACACTGAACAAAAGATCACGAAATAAATAAATAAACAAACAAACAAATAAATAAACAAACAAGGACAAGCATTACAAATTGCAAACAGCATCTTCGGATTAACTGTGGAAAATCAAACGTACATTGGAGACCAGCATCCATAAAAAGAGCAAAGCATCATGGGTAACAGAAATCAGCCAGTGGGAGTGGTACAGTGATGACACAGCCTCGAGTGTCTTTTTTGGACGTTGCACATAAAAACAACAGGTGTGTGTGTGTGTGTGTGTGTGTGTGTGTGTGTGTGTGTGTGTGTGTGTGTGTGTGTGTGTGTGTGTGTGTGTGTGTGCGTGGTGGAAAGTGGCTGGGACTCACCCTCTCGTCCAGGTCGTCCTCGCTGTCGTACATGTACTCCTGGGGCATCTCCCACATGTACTCCACATGGATCTGGGAGTTAAACTTGCCACTGTGGGCCAGCTCCAGCTGCAACACACACACACACACACACACACACACACACACACACACACACACACACACACACACACACACACACACATTTCAGTTATACAGAATGCACATATTCAAGTATTATACACACACAGACACACGCCTACACATTCTCACATACAGTCACAGAGGAAAACACATAGAGACACACACAAACACAGAGGAGTACACACAGACAACACAAACACACACACACACACAAACATTCACATTTCAGTCATACAGAATGCACAAATTCAAGTACTATACACACACAGACACACACCTACACACTCTCACATACAGCCACAGAGGAATAGACACATACACAAACACAGAGGACTACACACAGACCACACACACACACATTTCAGTCATACAGAATGTACACATTCGAATATTATACACACACAGACAAAGGCACAATGCTACCGTACAAACACTCATAAAAAAGACTCTTAGCCTAAAAATCAATCACATGTTTCTGACAGTATAACAATATCCTCCTGTTAGTTTTATGGCTGCCGAGTCGTCTCATAAAGAATCATAAAGGCTCATTAAAGCTCATTAGGGATGAGCTCTAAGCACCGTTCACTGTAGCGCTGATTGAGCTCATAAAAGGAGATATGAGGATATTTAATTGTGTCATGCGTAGAGCTACTTGGTAAGGTAGGACAGGCAGTGAAATTGCTGTTTGTCAGCCACTACTGTGCAGGGGAAGGGGGAGTACAGTGCCTAGAATGCAGGACAGAAGGATATTTTATTGCCACATGAGCAGTGCTTGGTAAGGTGAAAGTGAAGGTAAGTGCCGTGTGTTAGCCTATACTGTGTATAGGGAGTGGGAGTAAAGTGCATAGAATGCAGTTGGAGGATGGCTATCTGATGAAGGGCAGAGCTGAAATAGGTGATGGGGGGTAGGGGGTGGGGTAAAGTCATTAAAGTGCAGCTGTGGTGGGGTGGGAGGGAGGGAGGATTGGTTAGGGTAGGGGCTGATAAAACAGGGGGGGGTGGGGGGCAGAAAAAATTGGGAGATTTTGTGGGTGCAGCTGAGGGTTCAGCGATGGGACCTGAGAGGTGGAGCAGGGCAGCTTATGGACACAAGGTGTCCCGCTGGCCAGGCAGATAACGAGGGGAATTTCTCCCCGCGCACATCCCAGCCATAAAGCACACTGGCCCAGTCACACACACACACACACACACACACACACACACACACACACACATCCCAGCCATAAAGCACACTGGCCCGGCCGGCAACACAGGAAATTAAACAGCACTGTGGCAGGTTCAGCCAGGAGGGTGAGCTACACACACAAGCATGCACACACAGGCATACACACACAGACATAGACACACACAGAGACATAGACACACACACAAGTATGCACACACACACACAAAAGCATGCACACACACACACACACACACACACACACCGCACT
>CM059278.1:7822008-7827008 GCA_030347295.1 Setipinna tenuifilis
ACACACACACACACACACACACACACACACACACACACACACACACACACACACACACACACACACACTCTGCCCTCGCCGTTCTGGAAACGCACATGGGACACATGAAGATGTATACATACATATGCACACACACACACACACACACACACACACACACACACACACACACACACACACACACTTCTGTACTCATGAAGAATATTAAGTGTTTCTCACACGTAAATCACATCAAAGCTACACACACACACTACACACAAACAAACATTCTCTCCCTGACATGTTCACACACACAGAATTGAACAAACAAGTACAGATTGACACACACACACACACACACACACACACACACTTCTATACTCATGAAGAATATTAAATGTTTCTCACACGTCAATCACATCAAAGCCCCACACACACACACACACACACTACACACACTACACACACACTACACACACTACACACATTCTCTCCCTGTCTTGTTCACACACACAGAATTGAACAAACAAGTACACAAATCATATTCACTTTCCTCTTTCTAGATAATCCCTTGTGAATATGAACCAAACAATTGCTATTGTAGTCTTTCACATCCACCAGACAGGGTGAGGCCGTAATTAAAACTATCTTTGGACCAAACAGCATCAATGGGGGTTGCTAGGATACCGACGGGCAGGGGCGGAGTTCAGCTCTGATTGACAGCTCCAGTGTTCTAGACAGTCAGACGTTAGTCAGACAGTGTCAGTGATTAGCAAAGGGACTGTTTGATGTGTGTCTGTGTTTGTGCAGTCACCAATACAGCACATGTTGTCTGCATCAGTGTTTGAGTCTCCAGCTTGCTAACGAGCAGGCTGACAAATGGAGATGTCAGAAAATAAAACACTCGATGCAAGACTTCAAGCGAAGACGCAGAGATGATTTTTAATTTTTTTTCCTGGTCGGGTGGTGGCACACAGATGGCTGTTTATGGGCCGTTGATACACACACACACACACACACACACAATACGCACATAATACACACACACACACACACACACACACACACACACACACACACACAGCCATAATGAACAGATGTCACTTGCTAAATGCAGATGTCACAACGTCATCCTCATTGCTTGGTGGGACAGTCTTAAACATCGGCATGGAAAAACCCATACCGGTCGACCTCCACACGAGAACAAAAGAACGAAAGCTCGTGGTGATGGGATGGGAGGAAAGTTTTTGTTAGAACAGGAACACCCCTTCAAAAATTCAACTCCTTCCCCATGAGGTAAGAACCAAAACTTTCCAGATCAAACCGGTCAAGAGTAGAATTACAGAGACCAGTGAATGACCACAGGCAGCTGGACTTCCTCACCCAGTGATCATGACCCAGCAAAGGCAGATAGAGGAGACTAGACTAGAGTCTCATGTGATGTCTAGACAAGTAATAGAGAGAGCTGGAGCGAAGCCTCAGCACACATCGGCTTGGCATTCTGGGCCGGCACAGATAACACACGATACCCACGGCTCCTTCAGAACCTCCTCAGACTCATCATTACGGCCTTCAGGGCCTGGCAGAACCTTCTGGATCAAATCAAAGGCTCAGCAAAGGATGAAAGAGACCAATGACCACAGCAAGCAAAGACCACAGCAAGCAAAGCTTTTACCATGTTAGCATGACTCAGCAAAAAGCCCCATAGGGTCATGTCCTGATGTCTCATAAAAAAAACTAAAACTGAGCATCAGTGTACATGAGGGATGTGTTTTTGGGTTGGTGTAGAAATACTGGTATAGAAATACTGTAGAACTTACATGTCACTCCGAGGGACCGGTTTCACCGAGTCATTGGGCAGATTCGCCTCCATGATGTCATTAAACCGGGTGTTCCCGATGCTTACTGCTAGCTGTAAACACACACACACAAACACGCACGCACGCACGCACACACACATGTACTTGTTTAGTAAACATGTAATTGTTTTGTGATTTCTCCACACTGTTCAACTCGAAGCCCTCATTAGGGTCAGTTATATGTGTATATACACAGGTGCATCCTATGATGAGGTCATAAAGGTCATAAAAAAGGTCATGAGAGGTCAAGAGGTCATACCAGGAGCTCTGAGGTGCTGAGGACGTCTAAGGTGAGGGACTGGATGCGAGAGTAGTGCACGCCCAGCTCACGATGGATTCCGGAACATTCTATGCAGGTGAGGATGCCCAGGTTGGTGGATAACCAGGTCGGATCTGAAAAAGACAAGAAAACAAGACACAAACAACAAACAAGGGTCAGCATAAGGTCTCCATGCAGAAGAAACATGGGATATCTATATGCATATGCAATATTTATATACAATATGCAACAATGCACACTGGCTACATTTCTCAGGTCTATGGTGTGTGGGTATGTATGTGTATGTGTATGTATCTGTGGGTGTGTACATATACACATTAACACACAGATGGTCATGTAGACATGGGAGGCTTTGGGAGAGAGACCAACAGCCAGAAAATGTGTGTGCGTGTGTGTGTGTGTGTGTGTGTGTGTGTGTGTGTGTGTGTGTGGTGGGGGGTTTAAGAGAGGGACTGTGTGTCTGTGTGTGTGTTTGTGGAGGTGTGTGTGTGTGTGTGTGTGTTTGAAAGAGGGACAGTGTGTGTTTGTGTGTATGTACGTGTGCATGTGTGTGTGTGTGAGAGTGTGTGAGACCTGGTGCCCCGCAGTCGCAGCAGGCCTCGTTGCCGGGCATGTTGTGCAGGCCGGAGATGATGGCCCTGGAGAGCTCCTGCAGCCCGCTGCCCTGCTGCTCCCCCCCCAGAGCCGTGTTCAACGCCTCCTCCTTACTGTTCTGCAGCACCGACACCCAGCTGGGTACACACACACACACACACACACACACACACACACACACACACACGCGCGCAAACACAGGCGCGGGCGCACATACACACACACACACACAAGCACATTAATATAATGACACACTGAAATATTAACACACATACTTAACACATAAACACACATATACACATTAACTCACACAAACACACACACACACATTAGCACATTAATATGAAATACTACAACGTTAACACACAAACACATACAAATAAACCAACATACATACACACACAACACATGCACACACATATACACATTAACTCACACAAAAACACATTATATAAACACATGTATATACACGCACACACATAGACAGATGAAACCACACAGACACAAGTATAAACAGATGTGCATAAGGCCACCCACACAGACACTCATACACACATATACACACAAAAAGACAAACGTATACTATTAATAACAATCAACAGTTTTTTCCATTTATATTGCTATAAACATGCGTATCCTAGCTGAATGCTTGATTATGTGGATTTCCCCTGTTGAGATGTTTGGTGAGAGTGTAAAGCCATGGCCTGCACTCAGGAAGAGCTCCAGCAGCCCTGTGGACCATGACCATGACATCGGCCTAATGAAACACATCTGCCCTGATTACAGCAGAGGAGCTGGCCTATAAAGCACTCAGGCTAGCGTGTGTGTGTGTGTGTGTGTGTGTGTGTGTATGTGTGTGTGTGTGTAAACAGGGGTTAATAGCTGACCTGTTATTGGCTGAAGGTTTTCATTGGGGGGGGGGGGGGGGGTAGTTTGGCCTGTTATTGGCTGAGGGTTGTGATGGTGGAGGGGGGGGGGGTGTAGGAGGTAGAATAGCTGGCCTGTTATTTGCAAAGGGTGGTGAGAGCAAAATAGCTGGCCTGTTATTGGCTGCTGAGGGTGGTGATGGGGGGGGGGGGGGGGGGGGGGGGGGGGGGTCTGGGGGGGGAGAAGAATAGCTGGCCTGTGATTGGTGGTGGGTGGTGTGTGTGTGTGTGTGTGTGTGTGTGTGTGTGTGTTTGGGGGGAGTAGAGCAAGCCCTGTTCTTCACTGTCCGACTGACCCGTCTCCAGAGGCTGTATGCTGACTCAGGCATCCTGACTGCTCCCTTGCCCTCGGCCCCTGCCTCTCCCTCTCTTTCTCATTCTCTCCCTCTCTCTCTTGCTCTCATTCTCTTCCTCTCTCTTTCTCATTATCTCCCTCTCTTTCTCATTCTCTCCCTCTGTCTCTCTCTTTCTTATTCTCTCCCTCTCTCTTTCTCATTGTCTCCCTCTCTTTCTTATTCTCTCCCTCTCTCTTTCTCATTCTCTCCCTCTCTCTCTCTCCCCCCCCCCCCCTCTCTCTCTCTCTCTCTCTCTGTCTCATTCTCTGCAGCTCTAGTCATATTTAATCTAATTTTGGGTTTCAGTATGTTGTAACTGCATTCCTGTTTGTTTTTCTCACTGATAATAAAGAGATTGTTTAAGTTAAAGTTTCCATCTCTCTTTCCTTCTGTCGCTCACGGTCTCTCCATCTCTCCTTTTTTTTGCTCTCCATCTCCCTTCCTTTCTCTCTCTTTCATCATCTTTCTCTGCATATCTCACTCCCTCTCTCTTTCTCTCTAACCCTGTTCCTACTGTCAGTTGACCTCTCTCTATGTGTATCTCTCTCTGTCTTTCCATCTCTCTCTCTCTCTTTAGCTTGCTCCCAGCACTCTAAATTAGCCTGCTCACCCTCTCTGGGCCTCATCCATGCTTGCTTTTCATCATCATCTTTTTCTTTCTGTCGTTCTCCCCCCTCCTCTCCATTTCTTTCCTCTTCTCCCCATTCATACCCTCCTCTTTCTGAGTTCCTGGACCACACACTGTGGAATGACAGAGAGAATAAAAGAGAGAAGCCATAGAGAGAGAGAAAGAGAGAGAGAAAGAGAGAGGGGGAGACTAAGAGAGACAGACTGAGACAGAGAAACAGAGAGAAAGAGAGAGAGAGGGGGGTGAGAGAGAGGGAGAGGGAGAGAGAGAGAGAAAGAAAGAGAGAGTCAGGGAGGCTAGTCTCCACCCAACACCAGCTGTGTTCTGGCTCTCTCTCTTGTGAGGTCTCCTCTATCCCTCCATCCATTTATCTATTATTCTCCTTCTTCTGCTTTTTCT
>CM059278.1:7834508-7839508 GCA_030347295.1 Setipinna tenuifilis
AAAGGCTAACAGCTACAGTGGCAGCTTGTCTAGAGCAGAAAAAACCCCAAAGCCGATAACTATCACGGCTAACTGCCAGGTAACCATGGTGATAGCTCCTTAGGCTTAACCTTTATGTTTTTCTTTTCAGTTCTGGTGAAAACGAGGAGGAAGAACAGAAGTTAAGAAGAAAAAGGAAAAAAAAAAAAACTTGGCAGGGCTGCCAAAAAAAGGTTGGAGAATGGGGCGGCAGGGAGCAACCTTTTTTTAACCAAGAGGGCACAGATGGGTCACACAATAGACTAAACAATCCATTCCTCCTTACTGAATTTAACACCCTAAACCCAGAGAAGACCGCACACAGGGGAGTTCACACAGTGCACTCCACACGGGGACAAGCTAAGGCAGAGGCTAACACTGGTTAGCAGGTAATGGCACAGATAAGGGTGGATGTTTATTTACTTTTAAAAGGGACTTTGGAAGCCCTCCAGGTTTCTCAAGGGCAACGCCACAGTCAAAAATGCAAACAAAACGTGTTTATCCTGCCTTCCTTCACAGCACACAGCACAGCCCTCTGTTTTCACACAAGTCTGTCCTCAATAGACACCCCTATTGGACGAATATATAGGCAGTTCCTCCATTAACAGATTCCATTTGCCACAGTTATGCTAAACTATGATAAGACCAAAAAATAATTATGTAAAAAGATTGTCACAAGGCTTGGTGTCACAGTAGTGGGGCACTTAAAGCAACACTAAAGCATTTTTCCTCTTCAGTCGCCCTACAGATTGGATGCGGAATTGTCCTCCTTATGTCTCATTCGAACTACAGAAGCCACCCACTCCTGCATACTTGCATAGTGCCGCAAAGTGAATTCAGAAGTGCAGTTTACCCTGTTATGAGTTGATGAACCACTGAAACAATTTGAAAAACATTATTTTAAAACTACTTAGTGTTGCTTTAAAGACCTGATATCCAGACAGGGTCACAATGCTGGATAGACTTATAGAGATAAGATAAAGAACAAGGAGGCCAACGGGAAGCCATTTAATAATGAGGCGAAAAAATAATAATAATAATAAAAATATATACATATATATATTTTTTTTTTTGTTTTTTTTTGTTTACCGTGTGCACAGAGGTGGCCAACTTCTCCACAAAGGGACTGAGGTTCTCGGCAGCCTTCAAACCATCCTGGAAAAACCTGCAATGAGATCACAGCACACAACAACTGACTCACACCGCGGCCCCAGCCACAACATTATGCTGAACTCAAACCCGTTCTCACAGAGATTCATAGCAGATTATCTGATGGCAGGCCACAATAGAGAATAAAACACGTCACACTCATTGTCATGAAATGTTAAACAGTTATTGTTCCATGCGGGAGCTGAGATATGTTTAGCATGGCTTCTTTGTGTGCTGCTTCTAAATCTAGAAGCAAGTCAAATTCGAGGCAAAATGTTGGCAAAATGTAGGATTCCTGCTGGATTTTCCATAAACTATTCTGTGCTCTGCTGAGGACGAATTCATCAACTTGTCCTCAAACGCGGGTCAGTTAAGTTCTTTAAGGAAAAATTCTCTAACAGTCAAATCCATGAGCAGAGGTTCTTTGCTAAGGCCCTACAGTACACTAAGGCACTGAGTCTTCCACAGTTTCCTTCTTTTTAAAGAACAGGATCCTATTTGTAACCCTATTTGTAACCAAAACTAAATCTTTACATTAGGTACTACATGTCCATACAGGACAACATACAAAACACACAGACACACGCATACACACACACACACACGCGCACACACGTGCACACACGCACGCACACGCACGCACACACACTCTCACACACACTCTCACACACACTCTCACACACACACCAACATACACCAACACACACACACAGCATGGGGCTGAGGAGGAGGTGGACACTTACGTGAGCTGTGCCTGGAAGTACTTGATGAGGCTCTGCAGGAGATCTGGGCCCTGTCGCATCTTCAGCTCCTGGATCTTCAGTAAGTACTGCAGGGCCACAGGAGAGGGCATGGGGATTAGGGCATGGAGCTGCCTGGGATCAGACCCACTCAGAGGGGGAACAACACGGGGTGACTTGCGGGTCAGAGATGGAAACTCAGACAACTACGGGAGATAGCAGCCAGCTGGCCCGACTATATGAGTCAAACACTTTTAACACAAACACTTGGTCAAATTACACTGCAGCGTCGGAGTTCAAGATCGCAGATAAAGAGAGAGAGAGAGAGATTGCCGTTTACATGTCTCAGTAACTGTTCGTACTTGTACTGTGCATATGATAAATCAAGCATGGCAAAATAGAGCATTGCGAAAGATGAAAATCAAGCGCCCTTTAACAACCCCCTGACAGCTAATGTGATACAAATCAATCAATTGATTCACTACATTTCTAAATGCCGAACGTATACTAGAGAGAGTCAACATCCGCCTGAGTCAAACTTCTTGTGTATGCAAGTACACCGTACTTTGCCAGTAAATCTGAATCTGAATCTGATTCTGATTGTGATTGTGATCGTGGATTAAGCCCTGCTGTGGTACGGCACAGTACACAATGGGACACAGAAAAGCACAGAAACAAAGACATCATCCCAGCCCCTCATTACTGCTGAGGGAGTTTTTCTTTCCATCTCCACTCTGCTCTGCTCTGCTCTGCGTGAGAGTGCTGGGCCAGGGCTCGGGAGACAGCTGGGCCCAACACCAGCTCCAGCTCCAGCTCCAGCTCCTAGGGCTTTGACCCCACGTAAATTAGACTGATCCATTTTATGGGCTCTTTCCTGAAGCAAAGCTGAAGCAAAGCAAAGAGACGAGAGAGAGGGAGAGAGAGAGAGAGAGAGAGAGGGAGAGAGAGAGGGAGAGAGAGAGAGAAAGAGAGAGAGATAGATAAAGAGGGAGAGAGAGAGAGACAGGGAGAGAGAAAGAGGGAGGGAGAGAGACAGTGAGAGAGAGAGGGAGACAGGGAGAGAGAGAGAGAGAGAGAGAGAGAGGGAGAGAGAGACAAGGAGAGAGAAAGAGGGAGAGACAGAGCGAGAGAGAGAGGGAGAGAGGGAGAGGTTTTCCATCCAGCCCAGAGGAATGCTGAACCAGTGAAAGGGAATAAAACAATCCTTGAAATGAGAGACTGTTAAAGAAAGAAAGAAGGAAAGAAAGAAAGAACGAAAGAGAGAAAAAAGAAAGACAGGCAAGAAAGGCGGACAAAAATGAAAGAAAACTAGACAAAAAGAGGGTGAAGAAAAGGAGAAAGAAAGATTTAAAGACAGAAAGAGATAGGGGGCATGAAATCAGAGAGAAAGAGAGAGAGAGAGAGAGAGAGAGAGAGAGAGAGAGAGAGAGAGAAAATAACAAAAAGGCATAAACACAGTAATAAAAACAAAGAAAAGAAAAAAGGAGCAGAGGGAAGAAAGAGAGACGGGACATAAGTGCACCTCTCTGGCTTGGACACACTATCGTGTTTATGCCTCTCTCTGTGCCTCTCTCTCTCTCTGTGTCTCTCTCTGTGTTTGTCTCTCTCTCTGTCTGTCTCTCTCTCTCTGTCTCTCTCTCTCTCTGTCTCTCTCTCTCTCTGTCTCTCTCGGTCTCTCCACAATAACACTGAAATCCTCAGGCATACGCAGCATGGCACCCTGCACCCTGCCCTGGTATTCCCTGGTCTGGCCCTCAGAGTGCACACAAGTTCAGCTCAGCCTGCTTCACATTCCTCCACCCAGGACCCAGGGGCCTCCACCCAGGGGCCAAACCCTACCGCAGGCTATTTGGACACTTGGGTGGCAAACCAGAGGAGGTTTGGCCAGAGAGAGCAAGTGTGTGGTGCTGGCCATGGCCACAGCCTAAGGGTATGTGTGTGTGTGTGTGTGTGTGTGTGTGTGTGTGTGTGTGTGTGTATGTGTATGCATGTATGTGTGTGCGTGTATGTGTGTGCGTGTATGTGTGTGTGTGTGTGTGCCATGGCCAGGATGGCTAGATGCTTCACAGGATACTTGGATGTGCCCTGGCTGACCTTGACTGACCCTGAGCTGCCCTATTTGACCTCCTCTCATGGCCCACTCACACTCACACTACCCTCTTCCATACCTACTGACACTTACACACATATGGTCTGGAAAGCACACACACACACTCACACACACATGCACTCACACACACACTCTCACACACACATGCACTCACACACTACCTCTGGTAGAAATCATTTACACATGCTCAAATACACTCAGCACATACTTTGTGTGTCTGCAGAGTGTAGTTCACAAACAGTGATTTTGAAATCGCTTAGCAACTTAGCAAGACTTACAAAATATTCACACCACACACATGCACTAACAAACACGCGTACATACACACAAACACACACACATTCAGCAGATATACTGTACACAACCTCATGAACTAATGCAAAAATGTTAATATGAAGACACACAGACGCACACTTACACACATTCTCTCACACACTGACACACTCTCACTATCTCACACACACATAGACACACAGACACACACACACACACACACACACACACACACACACACACACACACACACACACAGACACACAGACACACAGACACACTCACCTCACACATCTGCAGCTGGAAGGTCCTCCTCTCCCTCTCCATGTCCTCAGTGATGTCGTTCTCCAGCCTGATCAGACCTGCCTGCTTCTGCTTCTCCCGACGCTCCTTCTCCAGCTTAGCCCTACACACACACAGACACACACACATACACACAGCATTAGATACATTATGCACACACACTCACACATAGACACACACTTCTCCAGCTTACCCCTGCACACAATAACACAGCATTAGATACACACACACACACACACACACACACTCTCTCTTAGCAATAGACCGACCCCCCCCCCCCCCCCCCCTCTTTTAATCATGGCGGCCCTTTTGTCATGTAAATTCTCAGTAGCGTCCAAACCAAACAGTAACATTGAACATTTTGATCAGATCTGTTTAAATGTGATCAAAACACAGTGGTACACTGG
>CM059278.1:7849167-7943927 GCA_030347295.1 Setipinna tenuifilis
TTGGTAAGTGCTATTTGTTGGGGTAGTTTCAAGTGACATTTGCACCTGGGACATCCAAATCATCTCATCATGTTTAGACAATTGTATTTCATACTGAATAATGCATTGAGACCACTCCAAACAGCAGCACAAATTCTAAAATTTGATAGTAAGTGCTTCTCTTTGCGGTGCTCTCTTGCGCCCTCTGCACTCATTAATCCTGAATATAATTTTCTGATGGGCATTATTTTGGACAATAACAGGAGAGGCCCAAAAGGGATTACAATATTGGAAGGGGTTCCTCCATTCTCTGCAGCACTTCTGCAATAAGGTGTGAATCTGAGAAAATTTTGCATGCTGAATAACTTCTCTGATTGTCAGGCATGCTTAGGGGAGGATCTGTTATTTACCTAGGAAGGATAGTACAATCCTGTGTGCATAAAATATCAGCAGGAAAATACTTTTCTCCATGTTTCTGGGACTCCATGGATCACCAACACTTGCAGCTCTGAGGATGTTCAAAAACAGCCACAGACATGGATTCCACATGTTTTGGTATGTAAAAGTAAAGTCACCTAAGAGAGAGTGATAGTGTAAACAGTTTGTTGAATCGTAGGGGAGGAGCTGTTAATTACCTAGGCAGGACAGTACAATCCTGTGTGCATAAAATGTCAGCAGGAAAATAGGTAGCAATTTATAATAACCATCCAGTATAAATAGTTAATTGATGCTTTATTTTGCAACTATATGACCACCATGGCAGTTATGACCACACCACTTAATCTGACTCATCTGAGTCCCACCAGTGTTCCACCAGCAACCAGTCTGCCACCAGCAATTCTACTGCATCATCTTCGTCCTCTACCTCCGATTCTTCCTTGTCTTCAGATGATGCGAGTCACAAGAAAAGAAAATACAAAAAAAGGAAAAGAAGGACAAACAAACTCTTAAAACAGTGTTCATTCATGTTTAAACGTCTGATGTTTACTGTATGACATGTCTGATGTTCTTCTTAACTGTTTCTACTGGATTGATAGCCTTTGAAGATATTGCATTTTTGTTTGAAGATAATTTGTTTAAGATAGTGTTTTTTGTTTGATTTTTATTTTTTACTTATTGCCCTCTGATCAATCAGAAGTTCTGCTGGAAATGGTAAATGTCAATAAAATGTCCAAACTTGATATTTAATCCAATTGAATTGTGTAGCAATGTGTTTAGCAATCAGCAATTACACAGTATATTGTAATGATTGATAATGTGTGAGGTTTGTGTTTGTTTGTGTTTGGGGGGGAGGGATTAAAGAGGGTAGCGGGAGGCTTCATGGGGTTCACCTGTGCGCTGATTGGCAACGCACTGTGACTGATTACAGGTGATTACGGTGTTTGGTGGCGAGAGGGCGGAAATAGAGGAAGGCAGCAAATGTTCGGGGTCTGGGGAGGAGCCGGACGCTGGACGCTGAGTTGCACTCACGGTTGGTGCAGTGTTGTTTTTGGCAGCCATTCTAGATTTAGTCTTAGTCGTTTAGACGAAAATGCTTATTAGTTGTAGTCACATTTTAGTCATTTCAATATGTTATAGTTTTAGTCTAGTTTTAGTCGACGAAAACTCAAAAAGGTTTTAGTCCAATTTTAGTCAGTTTTAGTTAAAAGTTTAGTTTCACCAACAATTACAATAATGAAAGGAATGGTTTTAGACATACAAGATTTCCACATTACAGCAAATACTTTCTGATCTACTAAAAGGATTATTCAATCCAAAAAAGCCAAGAACAAAAACTTACTCTCGGTCTTTATTCTTTTTTTTAAATTGTGCAGACATGCCCAAAAATGGATGAGGAACACATACACTCAACTTGTCTGCCTGTGCAAAAATAAACATCATACAAACACAGCCCATCTTTAACCTGTGCAAAAATTCTAACACAAAGTAATAAATAAAAATCCAAGAGGTGCAGTGAGGTAGGCTGTAAGTTATGCATACTTGAAAGTATGAAACAAACATGAACATAAATTGATTAAGAAAACCAGTGAACTCTGTAAATACTGCATTAGGTCTTTACACCAAATTAAATAAATAAAAACAATGTTTAACAACATGAATTAGAGGGGGGGGAGGCTTACTACCCCTAGTGCAGTCACAGAACAAAAAAAGATATCACAGTAACATGTGAACCAATAATAGTAACAGCTTGCTGTCAACAAAAGAGCCTACCGACCTCGATTCAGTTTGAGGAAAGCGCTTCTCTCTAAAATGACTCTTGCTCTATTGCGACGTCCGCAACTGAGGTCACCTGTAACCCTGAAAACTCTCTCAGCAAATGCTTGAGATGCTGGCATGGCCAGAAGATCCAAGGCAATAGGTTTTAGGCTCGGATAAACAGAATCTCCTTGTGCAGCCCAAAATTCAAGGGCAGTCTCTTCGTTTATAGGCTGTGACAGCTGCTCCTTGAATTTCCGAATTTCGTCCTTGACACACGACTTTGAGACCGAGAGGCTAGACCTGGATGGCCGGCTTGCTTTTGACAAGAATTTGAATCTGGACCGCTTTTTCTGTGGTCCCTCTCTGGACTCTTCTTCTCCCTCCTCTGGCTCCTCATCTTCAGCCTCCTCCTCCCGTACTACTGGTGACACCGATTGAGAAATGTAATCTTCTGCTCTTCCCAGAAGAGCCTGAATTTGCTCGTCATCATTTTCAAGGAGAGCTTCAGGTGCAACTGTCAGGTCAAGGAAGCATGCAGCAGCAGAGAGAGGTGAAAACATAGAGTCAGTGTGATCAAGAAAGCAGCTGAACCACGTGTCCATGTTTAATAATAATAATAATAATAATAATAATAATAATAACTTGGATTTATATAGTGCCTTTCATGTAACCCAAGGTCGCTTTACAGAGCTAGATGGGGTTAAGGAAAGGGGAGAGTGGAGGAGGGAGGGGTTAAGGACCATAGGCCTCAGTGAAAAGGTGGGACTTGAGGTGCTTTTTGAACGTAGCCAGAGTGGGGGCTTGGCGGATGTGGAGAGGTAGACTGTTCCAGAGAGTGGGGGCAGCAATACAGAAGGCTCTATCACCAAAAGTCTGTAACTTGGACCGGGGGATAACAAGCTGATTTTTGCCAGAGGACCTCAGGGACCTAGATTGAGAGTAGGGCTGGAGAAGATCTGAGAGGTACTGGGGGGCAAGGTTATGGAGTGATTTGTATGTGAGCAGTAGGATTTTGTATGAAATGCGGGACTTCACTGGGAGCCAGTGAAGCTGCTTGAGTGTGGGGGTAATGTGTTGCCACCGCTTTGTGTGTGTGAGAGCCCTGGCAGCAGAGTTTTGAACACGCTGTAGTCGGTCCAGGGCTTTGGAGGGCAGTCCATAAAGGACACCATTGAAGTAGTCCAGGCGTGAGGTGATGAAAGCATGGATCAGGGACGGAGTCTGCAGATGTTTTTGAGGTGGAAGTAGGCGGATTTGGTGGTGTTGTTGATGTGGGCCTGGAGTGAAAGTGTACAGTCCAGGGTGACACCCAGGTTGCGCACTTCTTTGGAGGGCCTGATGGTACAGCCATCCACATTCAACAGGATATCACCAACTTCCTTGGACAGTGATGGGGGGGGGGCACTACCATGAGCTCTGTTTTATTGTTGTTGAGCTTGAGAAAGTTAGCGGCCATCCAGGTCTTTATGTCATCCAAGCAGTGGACAAGTGATAGAGGAGGGAGATGTGCAGTTGGTTTGGTACTGATGTATAGTTGAGTATCGTCAGCATAGCAGTGGAAACTGAGACCATGTTGACGGATGATCTGACCGAGAGGAAGCATGTAGATGGTGAACAACAGGGGGCCAAGCACTGAACCTTGCGGCACGCCGTGGTTGACTGGAGCGGGGGTTGAGTTGGAGTCCTTGATGGTGATATATTGTGTCCTATCGGAGAGGTAGGAATGAAACCAGGAGAGAGCAGAGCCAGTGAGGCCTAAGCGGTCATGGAGACGGTGGAGCAGGATGGTGTGGGAGACAGTGTCAAAAGCTGCTGATAGGTCTAGGAGGATGAGAAGGCTGATGTGGCCATTGTCTGCAGCTGTGAGCAGGTCGTTCGTTATTTGATGAGTGCTGTTTCCGTTCTGTGATGGGGTCGAAAACCAGACTGGAGTGGCTCGAAGAGCTCATGGTGGGACATATGAAGCTGAAGTTGGGCAGCCACTGCCTTTTCTAGAATTTTGCTGAGGAAGGGTAGGTTGGAGATTGGACGGTAGCTGCCAGGGTCGTCAGGGTCCAGGCTGGGTTTTTTGAGGGTGGGATTCACCATGGCCATCTTAAAACTGGTGGGCACCACGCCAGATGTCAGGGAGGTGTTAATGATGGCCGTCATAGTAGGGCATAGTGTGGGCAGACATGCCTTTACCAGGGCCGTAGGCAGTGGGTCCAGTTTGCTGGAGCTGGCTTTGGCTTTAGACACTAGGTCCATGACCTGGTTATTGCTGAGTGGTGAGAATGAAGAGAGGGAGCAATGTTGTGCGTGGGCAGCCGAGGTGGAGTCGGAGTCCTTCGAGTTTGTGGCAGATGGACATGGAGCCCCCTGACTGATGGAGCTGCCGGTGGATGTCTTCCACTTTCTGCTGAAAGAAAGTTTGGAACCTGGAACAGAGTTCAGCGGCATCAGATGGTTGGGGTGCGTCTGGAGGGTGGAGGAGATGGTTGACAGTGGAGAAGAGCTGTTTTGGGTGGTTCTGTTGGTTATTGATGAGGGTGGAGTGATATGATGTTTTCGCCCTGGAGAGGGCCTCTTTGTAGGTCCTGAGGTGGTCTTTGTAGGCCTCTTGGTGGACAACAAGGCCAGATTTTTTGCAGAGCCTTTCAAGCCGGCGCCCAGCTGCCTTCATGAGGCAGAGCTCCGGGGTAAACCAGGGAGCAGGCTGGGTGTAGGAGATGGACCGGGTCTTCAGAGG
Organism: Setipinna tenuifilis; assembly: GCA_030347295.1. Taxonomy (NCBI): domain Eukaryota; kingdom Metazoa; phylum Chordata; class Actinopteri; order Clupeiformes; family Engraulidae; genus Setipinna; species Setipinna tenuifilis. Next base: position 7,854,074 of record CM059278.1, read on the forward strand.
GGCTACAGCATCCAGGCTGAGAGAGAGGGCTTTATTGTAGTGCTCAGTGAGGGCATCCACAGAGTGGCCGGAGGGATGGGCGGCAAGGTGTAGTGATAGCGTGCTAGACAGTGCAGGGGTAGACACACGCTTGATGTTTCTGAATGTGGTGGTGCGTTTCACACGCAGTCTGGATGGAGGCTCAGGTACAGAAAAAAGGATGGCATGGTGATCAGATACAGCAAGGTTCAGGCACTGGAGATAGAGAGGGGTTATGCCTGTGGAACATACTAAGTCCAAAGTGTGGCCTTTGACATGCGTGGGGCCATGTACATGCTGTGTTATGTTTAAACAGTCCAGTAGGGATAAAAATTCAGTGGCAAGAGGGGAGTTATGAGAGTCTACATGGATATTAAAATCGCCCATGATAATGGTGGACGGGGACATGGGGCAGATAGCAGTGAGTAGCTCGGAGAGCTCAGAGAGAAAGCCATTGGTGGATTTGGGAGGGCGGTAGACAAGGACAACTTGTAGCTGTGCAGCCCCTGTCAGCGCAAAGTGTATGCATTCGAAAGTGCTGGCGGTAGTGGGGAGCACTTAAATCACAATATTGGAATTGTGTATTACAGCCAGCCCACCACCATGGCCCGAGGAGCGAGGCTTTTGGATGTAAACATAGCCTGGGGGGGTGGCCAGATTGAGAGCTCAAAAATCCTGCTGGTTTTGCCATGTCTCGGTCAGGCACATGAAGTGGAGTTTTCTTTCAGCAATTATGCCGTGAATTAATTCTGCTTTGTTGTTGAGTGAGCGGGTGTTCAGGAGCATGAAGTCAGCAGTCGTTTTGGAGGATGAGTTTGGTGGGACGGACAGCGTGAGCCGGATGGCGCAGGTTGACAAGCTCTGCGTGACGATTGTTCTGATGATGTCGAGACAAGGAAGTTCGGCAGTTGACCGTAGGAACAGTCACAGTTGTACTCGTATGCACAAACTTGTGTCGGGAGGCCCTGTGGACATATCTGGGACGACGCAAGATGTGGAAAGACTTCAAGACATCCAGGCAGCTCTGAGGAAAGGAAGACCGGAGGTTCATCAATTCTGTTGCAGAATATCGAAGAGCCATGCTTAGAGCGATGCAAGACGCTAAGCTACCGGTTTCACCTCAGCGATTTGAAGTGGAGATCCCACCTGGAATAACCTTGAACAACGGCGCTGGTGATGGATAATTCAGAGAGTCACAGCGGTGTTGGTTGGAGAAACCGCGGGGTGAAGATGAGGTAGACTATCCAGCGGTAAGACACCTGTTTGTTCTGTAGCCAACTGAGTTTGTCCAGGTAGCATTGGTGGTAGCTTGATGGTAGCTTGGTGGTAGCTTGGTGGTAGCTTTCATGGTAGCTTGATCGCCACAAGCCGTGAAGCGTAATTAAAGGAGTACTTGTGAAGTATCCAACAGTGTTAGATCTGACTTGCTAAAGGTATCTGTTAGTTTAGTAAATAGTAAAACGGCTGGACATGAGAAGCGGCGACATGCACGCCAGCGTCCTCTCATGCACATCAACAGGGCGTCTGACAGGGAAAACACAGGAAAGTTTACGCTCGGTACGGTAAACATCATCGGTACGGTGCCTTCATCTTCTTTGCTAGGGAAGATAGGTCATTGAAGCTGGCACCCTGGGCATGGGGGAACTCAGTCAGGTGACCCTGTAGGTCCAGAAGGGCAGGCACCACAAGGGATAGGGACTGTGTGTCACTCTGGAGCATCTGGGTATGCTCAGCAAAGGGAAGGAGTAAATCTCTTAGAGCAGTAAGCCTCTGCCACTCACTTGGTAGTAGATCAGGGGTGCTCACACTTTTTCAGTGTGCGAGCTACTTTTAAAATAACCAATAAGTCACAAAGATCTACCGACCCATAAAAGCATATGTTATTTTAAAATGTATTGAAAATTCCAAGCCAATATTGCAACAAAATAAGCTCTGAACATGTTTTTGTAATGACCATATAATAATAATAATAATAATAATAATAATAATAATAATAATAATACAGTGACAATGTATAATAATAATAGTATTAATAATTAGTTCAGAGTTTAATTTGATGACTTGCACTGCATTGACTCAGCCAAGGATGAGTAGTCCGGACAGTAGCTGCTGACAGCCAGCCTCAGGCACATGTTCAAATGTTCATCAGTCATGGTGGAACGATACTGGGACTTGATGATCTTCATATGGGAAAAGGCTGATTCGCAAAGATAAGTGGAGCCGAATAATGCAGTCAAGGAAGTAGCACATTTCCTCATGTTGGGGTACTTTTTCTCTGTGAGTAAGTTCCAGAACTGTCCATGAGCTCTGGCCTTCAGCTCAATGTCAGCTTGTAGAGTTAAAATCTAATCTTCCACTCCAGAAGAATTCAGGTGAAACAGTGTTGCGATTTTTGACGCAAGTAAATCAATGTCGGCATCTTCCTGAAACGGATAGCACATGAATGTAGCCACTGACTCGAGTAATGAAAAGTCTTGAAAACGTTTGTCAAACTCTGACAGACAGTTGTCAATCTGCTCCGTGTAGCGTGCGCTGCTTAGTTGCGCACAGGCCTTCCCTTGCGTCTCCAACTCTGACTGCAGGTTCGGGAAATTTGCCAAGTTATGGCGCTGTAACTTTGAGGACAGATGTTTCATTTTTCGTTTGAAGGCATTGACTGAGCTGATCATGTCGATCACCGTTTTGTCTTTTCCTTGCAGCTCTTGATTAAGGTCATTTAGCATGTTTGTCAGATCGGTTAAAAAAGCCAAATCCAGCAGCCACTGCTCGTCATTCAGCTGTTTGTATTCTGCATGTCCACTTTCACGGAAAAAACTCCTTGATTTCTGGACAGAGCTCTCGAATCGTTGCAAGAACTAAGCCACCTCACGCGACTAAGCCACCTCACGTCAGTGGTCGCTGTCAGCCTTCTCCAGATGTGCGCGGAATAGCCGTCTTTGAAGTGCTCTAGCTCTAATTGAGCAGGCGATCTTCGTTGCCACGTCCATGATCTCTTTCATGTTCAGCATCTTCGTGCATAATGCTTGTTGGTGGATAATGCAGTGGTAATTCACAAAGTCTGGAAAAGCATCGTCCTGTCTGCACCTGGCTATGAACCCATTCACACGACCAACCATTGCGGGCGCTCCATCCGTGGTGATGGACACTAACTTGTACTGTGGGAGCTGAGTTTTGTCGCTAAAGTTTTTAAACGACTGTGCTGTGTGACTCACGTCCGTAGATTCGTCCAACTACAGTGAGATCTGGCCCATCAACTGGCTCCAGCGCAAAGGTTCATGGGTCCAAATGTTTGGAGATAGCCCGCTAATGGCTGGGTGATCGCTGTCTGCCGGTGGATGCGTGATGGGCCATCAGCTAACTAGCATGTGCAGGACGAACAGGGAACTTTTTTTTTTTTTTTCAAAGTTGTATGCGATCTACCACTATTGGCCTCACGATCGACTGGTAGATCGCGATCGACGTATTGAGCACCCCTGTAGTAGATAGTCCCAGCTCATCCCATCCGCGACCTGAACTACTGAGTCCTTGATTTGGAGAAGCCGTGATATCATCAGATATGTGCTGGACCATCTAGTAGGGCAGTCTTTGACCAGAGTTAGATGACACAGCTGCTGCAGTCGCTCAGTTGCCACCGATGACTTGCGGAAGAGCTTGACAAGCACTCTAACTTTGCTCAGCAGTCGGTTGACACTTGCATCTTTCTGGATCATATTCACAACGAGTTGCAATGTGTGAACAACACAGGGGGTCCTATCTATGGCTCCAAACCTAGATAGATAAAACAAAAACACAGAAAAAAATTCTTTATTAATCTTAAACAGCAATACAATAAACAATTGCTAAAAGTGACTTTAATCTAGCATAGCCCAATGGGACTGACAGACTGAAAATGTTAATTAACAGCAAATAAATAATTTACCTTCTCCAACCACCTCAGAGTCTTCGGTGTCACTAGTCTCGATGGATTCATCCTCGGAGCTGGTGGTGCCATCTGGTTCATTAGCTTTGAACGTTGCAATCATGTTGCCTCCGTTATCAGTTATGACTGTCAGAATTTTGTGTTGTGGTATTCCCCAATCCTCGGTGCATCGATCAACACAGGTTTTTATACACTCTGCAGTGTGAGGGTGGGCGATCTGGTCAAGTCTCAATAATATGTGCTGTGCTTTGTTTTCCACAGTGCAAAAAAAGCATGCACTAATTGCCAGAAATGAGGCTGTAAGTCCTTTTTTGGTCCATATGTCCAGCCCAATTGTTATTTTGTGTGCTGTGGCAAGCCTGTCTTTGTACTTCTGTTTTTCATCATCATAAATCTTGTCAACTAAGTTATAAGCTATTTTTGTTCTTTTGGGTATGGTCAGCCTCTTATCAAAGGTCTCCATCATGAGGATGAAATCTTCATCCTCAACTGTGCAAGCAGGGAGACCAGTACGTCCAATCCAAAGAGCGATCGCCTGTTCTTTGGCATGTTGTTCCAGCGAGTCTGGCTTATATTTGGATCCTGTGGCAAAGGCTGCTGGGATAGATGACTGTGCCTTGTCGTTCTTAGGAACACCAGGTTTCTCTTTAGGAGTTCTGGTCTCTGGGATCTGGAAGAGGAAAAAATAAAGAGGGGGATATAATCTCTGTATACAAAGTACACCTCCTGTAGAGGTCTACAAATGTAGGTATATAAATGAATGTACCCATGTATATATATATATATATATATATATATATATATATATATATATATATATACACACAAACATACGTGTGGGTACATTCATTTATATACCTACTGCATATCGAACAACATCCTGTTTTTTCCATCACGTCATTTCGACAAAAATATTATCATGTTAAAAAATAGAATGGCCTCTATCAAACAAGCAAAACAAAAATGTTTTAATAGCTCATTAACCACATAACTGGCACGCACCATGTTCTTAAGCCTTTTGAGATTCATTACTGAGCAATGGCCAAAATTATAATACATCTGTACTGATGAGATTTTTTTGTGTGTGCGCGTTTTCTCCTCTGTTACAAACAGATGTTAAAATTGTAACACTGACAGATAGAACAGTCAGGGGCGCTCGTTGGTCTAGGGGTTTTTATTACAAATTAAAGATCTAATATTTACAAAAGATGGTAAAGGGAAAATAAAGACAAATGGGGAAATAAGGTCAAAATGGGAGATAACAAACAATAGGCAAAACACAGGTGGAGCCCAGGAGAGAGAGAGCGAGCCAGTCTGCCACCCTGGCTTAAATGGGAAAACGGGAACTGGATCCATGGGCTGCACCTGGGCGAGAACACAGAAGCGCAGCAATTGATAAGCAAAAATATGGCGGTGCCCCTAGTGGTGGGAGGACGTAACACCTCCTCACCAAGATGGTGACACCGTCTCCATAACAAACTCAAACATACACCACGTCAGAGCAGTTATGATTAAAACTGCCCCAACACAGTTAACAAACAGTGAACAGGCTGCACCTTCCACACACCAGTGTAGAAAAAAAACACAGCCCAACAAAAGGGAGGCACATGAATACAGAACTAAGGCACCCTGGACAGAGCGTCAGCAATGACGTTGTCGGTACCGCGAATGTGTTTGATCTGCAGGTTGAAAGGTTGCAAGATCAAAGACCACCGCATGAGCCGCTGATTGGCATTACGCATACGAGCCAAAAATTTCAGCGGCTCATGATCGGTGTAGACAATCAGCACCACGACAGTAGACAGTGCCGAGTCGGAAGGTGGCTGCGGAGCAAATAGCGCAGGAGAATTAGAGGAGTCATCACGCTCATGAAATGGTTTTAAAATGTTGTCGTGGCACAAACGCCACTGATGCCTACGGTCTGGAGTTGCAACCAGACAATCCCGATCAGACATTCCATCCAGAATTTCAGAAGGACCGGTAAAACAAACCTGCAAAGCCGATCCAGGGACAGGTAGCATTAACACCTTGTCGCCCACAACAAAGTGACGGTCCACCGCCTTACGGCCAAACCACGCTTTCATCTTGCATTGAGCCTGTTCGAGATGCTCCCAAGCAAAGTCACAGGCTCTATGCAAGCGTTCACGAAAGTCAATCACGTGCGAGAGTATCGTTTTGGATGAGTCACTAAAGCATTGCTCCTTAATGACAGACAATGGCCCTCGCGGAGTGTGAACGAAAACGAGGTCGGCCGGACTAAAACCCAAAGACTCTTGCATGACTTCTCTACATGCGAACAACCAGGGTACGGCTTCAGCCCAATCCTTACCAGTCTCCAAGCAATACTTACGAAGCATGGTTTTCAAGGTTTGGTGGAATCGCTCAAGTGCACCCTGGCTGTGGGGATGAAATGCTTTGGACAGATTGTGCTGTATGCGTAGTTGTTTCAACACACAAGCAAACAAACATCTCATCAACACCCCATCTCTAAAAAACAAACACTGTGGCTCTCCATTGATATCAGCATCCGAGGACGCATGCTTCAGCAGAGGAGCAAGTGTAGAATCAGCGTTTTGAGCAGAGATTAACTGTTTACGAGAAAAATGCAGAGAACTGTCGACTTCCTGTAATTTACGCACAGGATGAATGGAAGGCGTAGGAATACTACCTGAATTATCAATTTTAAGAAAAGTGTCAGATAAACCAATTAAGTCATCAACGTCGGAGGACAGAGAGCGCTTAGGCTGCGCTGAAACTGAGTTTTTAGCCATAGCGCGAGTTACTGCGCAGGCAGGGAATGCATCTGGGTGGCTCATGGAAAACAGAGGAATCAGGGGCCGATACCTGGGGTAATACATTACCGTTGTCCTTAGCCCAAACATTACCAAATGCGATATCATTGCCAAGGATAAAAGTTACACCCGGCATTGGAAACGTCGCTCGAACTCCAACAGCCACACAACCGGTAACAAGGTTTGAGCAGTGGCGTGGCGTGGGGGAATTTTGTGGGGAAGCCACAGTTGAAAGAACTATGCTTATCCCTACTGTTTTGAGGGGGGGCGGCATGTCTTATTGTTTTTTTTTTTTCTTTTTAAAAGAACATATGGAGTATAAAACAACGGGAGCAAGCGATACAAGTGAGCGCGCGATGGCCACACACAGGCGCTGTCTGTCTCCCTACCCAAACCGAACAAACTGCAAAACTGTATTCCATATTAAACTGTTACACATTTAAAAGGCTGTCCCATCAACCTCTGTGTAACTTCTAGACTGCCTTAGAAACATCTGCAGAAAACTAACAGTTAAATACAGACTGTATTGTAGAACACAGCAATTGCGCATATGGGCAAGCACAAACTTCTTACATTACACTTAGCAGACGCTTTTATCCAAAGCGACGTTCAAAAGGACATAAGCTAACAGAGCTGTAGAGGAACACATAGTAAACAGACTCCACACATGCACACAAGGAGATACATGTGCCTTAGTAAGTTTTCCGGAGCAGGGACACACAAACCAGATTAACTAGAAACACTCACGGTATGCTATGAAAAACAAGGTTAGAACGTCTTCTGTCTAGCCTACTAGCAAGCTATGGCTATGTCAAGCTATGGTTATCGTCTTCTAAAGATATATACATATACTTGTTTTTAAGTCTTCTCACGCAGACCACTACAACATTAAACAACAAAATTGCACAGCTTAACAAAGTGCTCCTGCACAAGGTTTAGTGAACATTATCTGTATATGTAGTAGCCACACAGCGAAACTTCGATACATCAGAAATAACTTCAGCAGAACCATACTTCATTACATATTTGTAAAACTCGTCAAAACACTGGTAGTTGAAAACAGGACTTTAATACTATTTGTCACCATGTACTCCAAATCTCCATCGTCTCGATCTAATCTTAAATGTGTAGCCTACGTTGTGTGTATGGATGTTTGTAGCAGAGCCTGTCTTCTGTCTAACAACTTTCCCCGTTAGCAGTGGATGGGCATAGGTCGGTTGTGTGTAGAGGAGGTAAAGGCTCGCTGGCTTCCCTTCATACCATGCTGGCCAATCACAGATTGGTAGTATCACTAATTTGATTGGTTGATCGCTCGTTTTTTTTCACCATTCCTTAGTGAAAGGGATGCCAATTCAGGCTGGCTTCCCTTGGATACGACAGGAATGTAATACCGTGTTTCACCACATAACATAATGGGCTACATTGGGGAGTGGGGAGGCGCCAGTTCGCTTATAGCAAAATACTGAGTAAGAAAAGTAGAGATCGATGACTTAAGTTAATAGTCCAAATGTTTTAATCAAAATTGCCCCTATTGTCGGACAAAATAGGGGAAGCATGGCTTTCCTTAGCCTCCGGGAGAAAACGCCACTGGGTTTGAGTGGAGCTCAATTTGGTGAAGTGGCACCGTTACGGACCCCATTTCAATTCCTCGAACGAGGACACTAGTACCAGTCTTGGTGTGCTCAGACAGAGGCAAAACCCCATCCAACACAAAAGACAAAGCAGCACCAGTATCACGCAGTATACGCACAGGCACACGATTTTTACAACCAGGCAGAGAAACAAAGCCGTCACTAAGAAATGGTTCGTAACCAGTTTTATGCTCAGTGACAACCGAGAAAGCGGGAGAAGGACACGTTTTAATTAAACCCACAGGTTTGGCGTCTAATTTCGAGTGTTTTCTTTTTAACACAGCACAGTCAACAACTAAATGGCCAGGCCTTTTACAATAGTGACAGGTTGGCGAATCACCAGACACAGGCTTTGACTCCAAACGAGGTTTATCCTTAAAGCTTACGCGATGAGTTAGTGCATACTCATCAGCCAAGACCGCGGCTTGATGTAAGTTTTTAACCTCACGCTCATGGAGAAAGGTGGTAACAGCAGGAGGGAGGCAGTTTTTAAATTCCTCAACAAGCATCAGTTCACGCAGTTGAGCTTGAGTTTTTACCTCACTAGCGGTACACCAACGATCAAATTGTAACTCTTCCTCGCGAGCGAACTCGACAAAAGTTTGCTGGTCCGACTTTTTAGAGCGCCTAAACTTTTGGCGATACGCTTTAGGAACTAATTGGTATCCTCGTAATATTGCGTTTTTAACTGCATCATAGTCAGCACTTTGGTCAAGCGTTATAAAGATCTGTTGTGCGTGGCCTGTCAGAACAGATTGAATCATAATTGGCCAGACATCCTTGGGCCATCGAAGAGTGCGCGCTATTTTCTCGAAATGTAGAAAAAAATTATCAACGTCCTTTTCAATAAAAGGTGGCACTAATTTGATGTATTTTGTGACATCAAACGCCGATGTCGCCAAATCAATGTCACCGCGAGCAGCCTCGCTTTCTAGTGTTCCCAATTTTAGCTGGTTCTCAGCCATCATCATTTTTAATTCCTCCCGACGCAGATCGATCTCCTTTTCTTTAATTGAAAGTTCTTTTAACCTAATAGTGTCAGCCAAGTTAACCGCTGGTAAAACGCCCTTTTCAATCAAAAACGGATGCAACACCGATTTTACTGATGTTTTTAGACGTTTCTCAGATGCACTCAGCTCTACATCGTAGTGCTGAGCTACTTCAATTAACTGGTCCTTGGTCAGACAATGAAAACGATCCTCTGTGGGATCTTCAGCAAACATTTGCGCTGCTGACGACATTACGGTAACAAAAGTGCACTCGCACTGGCTGCACAGCACGAGACACGACACAAAAACAACAGTAGTCACAAAAATCCCCAAAAACGACTACAGCTCCCTCCCCATCAAAAGGGTGCTCCACACCTAAACGCACTAAATCGGTGAGACTGAAAGTTAGACTGCACAAAAGGGCTATAACCCGACAAGCAGCAAAAGCCTAACCAGAAAACAATCTCACCGTAGCACTACACCGTAACAGACAAAAACAGTGCAGGCCACAAAAGCAACCGGGCAAGGCACAAACTGCGTGATATGCGTGACACTGCAACCTCAATGCTTACCTGAAAAAGAAAACTTACCTAAATAAACCTTACCACTAGTCTTCTGGTGGTTCCCCTAAAAGGCGAGGTTTAACCGCAAGCTGGCGGTGCCCCTAGTGGTGGGAGGACGTAACATCCTCTAACTTTATTGTAAGCGCACCACAAACGACAGAGATCATGGTTGTGGCTGTATGTCGTCACTGACGAGCGGTATATTGTGTTTTAGCCCAAAGCTAGCAGACTCTGTGTGATGGAGCTGCACATATAACTCCACCTGTTTAACATATCGCAATGTGCTGACGGCCGGGACATAAACACACAAAGAGAAGAACACACTGTCACTGAATGTACACATGGTTAAACATGCTGCTAAGTGTGCAGTTCATTTAGACACATGGAGATCAGCAACAGGTCTCAAATGCTACATTTTCGTCTAGGCTACGATTCAGGCAAACATGGGTCAATATGATAACGCAGTACACTTACAGCCCGACCAAACATCCCTGCATGACCAGTAACACACACAAGCTACTGCCAGCACAATAAGTGTGCAGTTAATTTAGACCAGTGATACTCACTATTTTTTTCTCAAGAGCCACATATGAGGAAAAAAAACAGGAGGAGAGCCGCATATGTACACCAACACACCACGCCTTAGCAAATGTGCACCAACATCCACACAAAAAAGCCAAAAAGCAATGTATGTTTAAGACATTTATTACCTTAGTACTGGGATGAGCGGAACATTCCTTGCATGGCCTTGACCTTCTTGATGTTGTATTTGTAGTTTGTTGTTGCAATCAGAGTAAGACATTCAAGATGGGCATTTGTCAGTCTGTTTCTCTGTTTCCTCTTAATAGTGTTCATAGTGGAAAATGTTGACTCGCAGGTGTATGTGCTCACAAAGAAAGACATCACTTTCTGCACAAGTGCTTTCAAATTCGGACACTCTGCTTCAGAAACCAAATTCCAGAAGTGGCCAACACCTGCTTTGAGTTCAACCTGGAGAATGGCATTTGCTTGCAGCTCAACTATTTCACACTCCAGAGCAGCACGATCACCAGGGCAGAGCTTAGTGATGGATGGAGTGAGAGATGAAACATCCACGTGGAAGGGGTTTTCAATAAAGTTGAAAATGGCCTGGTGCTCAGTAACATCACTGAATCTGGATTCAAACTCCACCTTCAGCTCCTCCCAAACTTGAACAAATCCAGTGTAGCTGAAATGCTGCAGCAGTGATGGGTCACGTGTGGTTGTTTCTCTGAGTTTTGGGAAGTGGATGAATTCTCTGTCAGGTATCCACAGGGCAACTATTTTATTTTGTAATGCTCTGACTGCCCTCAGCATGTCACTTGGGAGCTTGTCTCTTCCTTGGAGTTGCAAGTTGAGAGAATTCAGGTGACATGTAATGTCAGTAAGGAAGGCCAGATGCAGTATCCACTGTGGGTCTTTCAAATCTGGCTGTTGTTTCCCCTTGCTGTCAATGAATGTGCTGATTTCGGGAAGAAGGCTGAGGAACCGCTCCAGCACTTTTCCACGAGACAGCCATCTTACTTCGTTGTGCAGCACTAAATCGCTGTACTCTGTTTCATAGTTTTCAATTAACTGTCTGAATTGTCTGTGGTTTAGTGCTTTTGAAACAATGTAGTTGACCACATGCACAACGATTTGCATCACATTTTCTGAGTTTTGACACCAGTGCCTCCTGGTGGATTATGCAATGGAAGCTAAGGAAATTTGGCACTTCATCCCTTTTTCTCAAGAGGCCAACAAGACCCTTCTCTTTTCCACGCATGCTTGGGGCACCATCAGTACAGATGCTTGCGAGTTTTGACCAGCTGAGATTATTTTCCTCAAAAAATGTCAGAAGTGCATTGAGGATATCCTCACCTCTTGTCTGGCCCTGGAGTGGCAGTAAGCACAACATTTCCTCTCGGAAAGAGTTTTCCTTTGGGAACCTCACCCAAACGCACAGCTGAGCTACATCGGTGACGTCTGTGCTTTCATCCAATGCCATGCTGAAGCATGGTGCGGCGCGCAGATCAGCTAACAGCTGGTGACGAATGTCCTTTCCAATATTTTCTATCCGCCTAATTATTGTCGAATCAGACAACTGCAGTGCTTTCAATCGTTTGATTATTTCATCTTTGTTGGCGAAGTCTCTGAACGCTATTTCCGCGGAAGCCAGAAGACAGCGTTTAACTGTTTCAGAGTCCGAGAAAGGTTTTTTGTCTCGGGCTAATATCCACGCTATCTCGAATGATGCTTCCGTTAAAAGCTCTGCAGTGGAGCTTGTCTTGTGGATAAGTCTTTGCTGCTCACCAAGTGCAGTAGTGAGCTGTGTTATTTTATTCTTTCTTACTTCACTGCCGGGTGGATAATTTTCATTAAACTGTGGGTGTGCAGTTTTGAAATGCCTCTCCAAGTTACTTCTTTTAAAGCAGGCACGGGTTTCATTGCACAGCAAACACAATGGGGTCGTGTTATGGAGAACAAATAAAAACTCATCCGTCCATTTATCTTGAAATTTCCTATGCTCATCTTGTATGCTTCATACCTTCCTTTTTTTACTCTGACTTTCCGTTTGGCTGCTTGTACCCTCACCGGGGTCTGCATGCTGATTTTCCTCACGCTCTTTCTCCTCTCTGTTTCTCGCAACTCCCCATCTCTTCCCATCTCCTGCATCAGGTATTTTTGTTCCCTTTTTAATTACAAAACGATCCATTTTGGTTTTTGCAACTCAAATAGCCTTGACCATGGCATCATTGGCTGCACGTGCGGAGTTCAATCGTAACGATAAACAAATGGTTGGTGTGCTGCATTGCCAGGTACGGTGGCCTCTTCAGGGGAAAAGTCGTTTTTGTTGTTGCTGTCCTTTTTCATGGCAAAGATGATTGCTCTAGTAGCGTGAACTAAATGGTTTGGTAGCAGATTTTCGAATACCTTTTTCTTTGTTATATATTATTACAAACCTATTTTAACAGGCTGGCGAGCCGCCAAGCAAAGCTTCACGAGCCACTTGAGGCTCGCGAGCCGCGCAATGAGTAACACTGATTTAGACACATGGAGAACACATGGTACATGGTCTCAAATGCTACATTTTCGTTTAGGCTACGTTTCAGGCAAACATGGGTCAATATGATAACGCATTACACTTGCAGCCCGACCAAAAATCCCTGCATGACTGCCAGCACAAATAAACTAACAGTACCCTGGGTTAGCAGCGCAACCAAGCTAATTTTAGCCTGAAGTTAGCAGCGCATTTTGCGCCGGAGTTAGGCTATGTGGGAAACAGCTGAAACTGATCACAAGCCGATTGTAATACTGTATATATATATATATATATATATGATAACAGGACATGGTGTAACTTACCTTTGAAAAAATATCTGCGTGGTGGCTCTTCAGATGCCGCTTGAGGTTGGTAGTATTTTTCCCTCCTAGTTTGTGGCTGCATTTCCCGCCGTCTCCCTCTACGACACATACGGTTCTTCTTTCTCCAGGGTTATATTTAAAGTATCCCCACAGGTCATCGCGTCGTTTACGACCACCGAGCCCCTTCTGGCCACCACCAAGGCCCTTCCCGCTGCCGCCAAGGTCCACCGTAGTGATGGCACCTATGAGTCTCTGCTTCGGCGCTTGTGTCGAGTAATTGAACAAGCCAAAGGCAACGCAGTGTATTGGCGCTTGCTTCGCTGACTGGTGATCACGTGATCAGTGACGTCCGATGCTTCAATCAAGCACACAAGTCACGTGGTGCACATGAATTAAATGCTTGCAACAAGGTGAGTGCGCTTGTGTGTTTGTAGTGAAGGCGTGCATTTGTGAGGTGTGTGGCGAATTGTAAAGTGTATTGTGTGGTTAAAATGGTTGATTCTTGTGAAAAATTGAATGTGGTGCTAAGCGTGGACGCTCTGAAATGTGGGAACATTTCACATTGATTTCCACCAAAAAGGTGTGAAGGCCTATGATTACATTTTATTAATTTCTTTACAATTATAAGGGAATGCCTGGCAATTCTGGCTCCTTTAAAGCTGGCCACTGTGGAGCTGTCGTCTGAAAAAGTCGTGTCTGGATAAAAAATCATACCACTTGTGAAAATGCTGCGCCACACAATCACCAACAAACAACATGCGCTCACAACGGATATGTCGAAGACCCTCGCCATACACCTCATCAACCAAATGTCGGAAAGATTATTAAGCTGCAGGACAACACGCAGTAGCAACATTACTTGACCCACGTTTCAAAACCATGGGGTTTGTCAGTACCACACATCAACAAAATGCAATAAAGAAACTAACCACCGAATGCGCCCATGTAATCCGACAACAAACACCACCAGAGAGACGCACACACCCACAGCCATATTTTGCTACATATTTTGATGCATAGTGCCCATTATAGCTGCATATTTTCTTACGCATATCCATACCTGTACCATTCCAGGTCTGGGATCTCCTCGATAACGAGGTTGCTGATAAACGCAACTCGCGGAGTGTCTCCGCAGGAGCAACAGTCGAGGTCAACAGATACTTAAGCGAACCAAACAGCCCTCGCTCTGAAGATCCCCTACTGTACTGGACCCAGAACAAAACAAGATACCCACACCTGTACCTCTTGGCAAAAAATCTACTCTGCATCCCAGCCTCCTCGGTGCCGTGCGAGAGGGTGTTTTCCAAGGCTGGCGATGTTGTCACCAAAAAAAGGAACAGATTAAATCCAAATACCGTGGAACAAATAATATTTCTAAATAAAAATGTCTAATTCATACCCGACGGGGTCTCTATTTTTTCTCTCTCTCTTTTTTTAAGACCCCTTATATTGTTTTTAAAACTGTCATGGTGTTATGCTTGTTTAATAGACCTATCTAAACTCACTGAAATTTGGTACAATAAAAAAAATTTACTCAAAGTGTTTTGTGGTAACAGGAAGTTTGAGGGCCTAAGTCATACAAAAATAGGCTTCGACTTTCTGCAATAAATCAGACACCTGGGGAATGGAATCTGGTTGGGCGAAGGATGATTTTAATTCTCATGTAAATCAATAGTTCACACTGCAACTCAACATCAAGCCACAAGATGTCGTCATGGAGTTTGAAGCACTTGAATGAATGAACCATTTCTCGATACAATTGGCAAGAACGCTTCGATACTCAGGAAAAGCTTCACTTTGCCATCACTAGTCCACCGTTGATTGATTGTGTGTGTGTGTGAGACTGTCGTGGATGTATGTGACCGCTCCGCAGCCGTGTTGACCGCAGGTGCTGGGCTGGCGTGATGCCAGGTGGTGGGCGTTACCAAACGAGGACAGGATGCAGCATTTTTAGCAAGACGGGCAGAAATGTCATGCAGGTTTTAGTTGAGCGTCTGACCCACTAACATTTTGACGATCGTCAAGTCTCGTCTCGTCAATGAAAACTCAAACATGTCTCGTTATGTTTTCGTCATCAAAGAGCCATGTTAATTTCGTTACCGTCTCGTTATTGACATGTAAAAAAGGTGCGTCAACGAAATTATTTCGTTATCGTCATCGTTGACGAGAACAACACTGGGTTGGTGGTTGGGGGCCGTTTGTGGCTGTTTAGAGCTGCTGGCGGTGAAGATAGTCAGCGGGCAGTGTGAGAGAGGGCCGGGCTGGCTAGGAGTGTGAGCCGCGTATGCCTAAACGCACAGCTACACTCACGGTTGGGGGTGGGTGCCGTTCGTAGCCGTTTAGGGCTGCCGGCGGTGAAGACAGTTATCGGGCGCCAGGTGAGTTAGGGCCGGGAATCTAGGAGGGCATCTTCGGCGGCAAGAGGCTTTCTGGATCTGCCACACAGAAACCTCCTGAGTGCTGGTCAGGTGTTCTGCTCCCCTTGCCACCCAGCGCCATTGCCTAGACCCCGGGGAAGGGTCTTGCTTCATTGGACAGCTAAGTTTTAAATTGTACTTTGTGCGTGTGTGTGTGTGTGCGTGTGCGTGTGTATGTGCATGAGTGTGGGTTTTAATGTAGTGCCGTAGTGACTGGACGGGCGGACTCGGGCCATAGCCATAGCCATAGCCATAACTGGTGTTCTGTGTGGCAATTTGCTAGCCTGGCTAACGCGACTTATCAATGCTCTGCGAACATTGGTCTGGCCAAGCTGTGTTGTAAACCCATTTCTCAGAGGGCGGGCTTAACCCACGTGTGTGAAATGCCTGCGTTTGCTACTGGACGAAGCTTCGACCAATCACATTAGTGTCCATGTATAAGACAGAGAATAGTAACGTGCATATGAGTAAACAAAAACGTAACTGCACAAAAGCTCGAAATTCCATATGCTATTGCTGACAATGTAACGTGCAGCTATTTTGTCAATGAAATAGCTCCACAACTTTGCAAGATATTACTGTGTTGTTCTGCTATTTACTTACTGTAAACTGGGTTGACTTGGCAACACTTACCATTTATAAGTCAGATGAACCTCGTCGACAACAATGCCAAGGAGATTTTCTTTGTAGACTTCGTTGGCTCATCCATCTTCCAAAACAGCAGCTACAGCTGCATTGAAATCTTGCCGTTGCTCCACGGTTACCATGTTGACAGTGACTGAGGTAGATTTCCGGTCGCTAAACTACCGCGTCATTGCCTTTTTGAAATGCTAGATTTTCATTGGTCCCAGTTTCTCTGTTAATGTAGAAACGGTGTTGAATGGGAGCTTGGCCAGACTGACTTTGCAAGCGAAATTCAAATGCAGCGGCACAGGAAGTATGGGCGTGCCCAGGCTAGCAATTTGCAGTGCCCTTGGGGAAAAGACTTATGTGTGCGTTACGATGTGTGCCAACATTTGTATGCCGTAGCCTAGTGGGTAGTGTGTTGGTGTGAACCTAGCCTGCTATGTTTGGGTAGCAGCAGAGACTTACTTTGTAGTGGTGTGTGTATTCGCTATGCATGGGTGGGTTTCTCCTGGGGAATCTCGCAGTCCTACGGTGCTAATTGACTTGATGAATTAAATAAATAAACTATTGTTGTTAAACCTCTTTACATGGTTGTTGCCTATACTCTGTTCGCTGACGCACTCACCGGGTTTATTACAATATGTTAAGTGTTTTTGACAAGTGCATCCCTGTCTGTAGCGTGTGTGCTCCATTAAAAAGTGTGGCATGCCAAGACCAGCAGTGGCCGAGAACAGTATCACAGGGCTGTAGCCATGTGAGGGTGCGACAGACATTTAACTGTTTATACATGGTTTTTAGATTATTTAGAAATTGTTTGTTAATACACAAAAGACTAGGACCCAACTTTAGAATAGCCATCTCAAAAACAAATTGTTATAGTTTTTATAACTAACCTTTAAATCAATAGAACATAGTTTATAGTTCAATTACTAATAATTAAAAAACTAGGACCCAACTTTAGAATAGCCATCTGAAAAACAAATTGTAATAGTTTTTCTACCTAACTGTAAACCAATAGAACATCATTTATAGTTCAATAGTTAATCAACATACATAATACATATAAGTGTTATATACACAAAAACTGTAAATACACTACACAAAGAGAGTTGAGTTACTTATGCCATACAGTCATTTTTTATCCTGACCTCTCAGCATGCCATTCCCCAACACGTCATCATCTGACAGCAACATAACACTGTGCCCAAACAGGCAACTAATGCAGACATAACAATAAGTATTATGTTAGTAGCTTTCTGAAGGCCTACAATGAACTTTATAATCATTAACAACCACTCAATGTGTCATTAAGAGTAACAATATCCTTGTAAAAAATAAATTGTTTATCAAGATAAAATAAATTGAAATCAGGGTCACTAAACAGATATTTTTTTAGTATTTTATATGCAAATATATTGTTTACATTTCCATAAGATAATAATAAAGTATTTGTAAGTAAACTATTTGGTAAGCATTGATTGTTATCTACAAATGGTTAATTTATGATTTATAAGTGATGAAATATGTTATTATAGTTGAAAAATAAAGCATCAATTAACCATTTATACTGGATGGCTATTATAAAGTGCTACCCAATACGGTTCACCTGATGCTCCTGAGGGTCTGGTACCACAGTGTGTGTTTTAACAGCTTTTATACCAACATTGGGTGTTGTAAGTAATCAAAAAAGGTTGGAACACTTATAGGAATTAGTAGCACTAGCTGTCAAGGCTGATTTAACCTTCATTGCTGCTGATCAAGTAACCAACTTTGCGTTCCCTTTTTTGTATAATTCTGAAATGTACACTATTTTTTGGGTTTAGGTAACCAATTTTTGTTTTTCTTACCTCTGGCTGTTCAGTACTTACCTTTGTACCATTTCAGGGGATTCATTGAGCTTTCACTACTTGAATTGCAATAAATAACTGGAAAAATTAGGGTGTTCCAAAACTTTTGACCGGTAGTGTATGTATGTACATATATATGTATGCACGTAGGCATTGCTAATTCATATGTATGTATGTAGGCACTGTTTGTATGTATGTATGTTAATATGTAGGCACTGCTAGCATGTATGCATATGCACTGCTTGGATGTCCCTACATGCATATGCATAGGCACTGCTTGGACGTGCCTACATGCATAGACACTGCTTGGATGTACCTACATGTGTATGCATAGGCACTGCTTGGATGTGCCTAGGTGCATATGCATAGGCACTGCTTTGGTGTACCTAAATGCTTAATTAATTAAAGAACAACTGTCGCTGCTTCCAACTCCCTAAAATATCAACACACATTGCTAAAACAAACATATGACATTTTTAAGCGAATCAATGCACAGTTGCTCAAGTTTATTTGCAACTCCTTCTGGGCTTCTTTTCATTTTTTGCTCCGTAGTATATCACTTGTAGGTGGGTCAATTTAAAGACATGACATATCGCAACAACTTTTACAAGCACGTTATTGTGGGATAATGTGGGGTATAACTTGTTGCAATGCAGGCTGGGTATAATGCAATTGTTTCTACCTTCTGTCATTGAACTACAGGCTGTTTTTTATGTCGCTAGTAGTTCATACGGTAGCCTATATCCCAACAAAAACGTTTTGTAGGCTATCATTATGCTTATTAAATAAAAGAGCAACTGTTGCTGTGTTGTCGCTGACCCACTTAAACAACACACATTGCCAAAATCAGCATATATAACATGTTTAACCCTTTGACGAGTACCATCACATATTTGTGATGAGCCGCGGCTGGTCCCCTGGGAGTACGATCACATATTTGTGATTAGAATTTTCACTGAGCGCCGAGTTCTCACTATGACGTAACAGAGACTCCTGCAGCATTTCTATAATAAGAATCTCAGCACTGTAGAACGTTAGTGTGGAATTCTAGAGGGGCGCAGAAAATACTTCACTCCAGGGGGCACAGCATTGTTGAAAAGAACGTACTCATCAAAGGGTTAAAGCAAATCAATGTGCAATTGCCTTCTCTCCCTGCCCCTGTGCACACGTTCCGGCAACGACAACATTCTTGTCTGGACGTGAATATTTATTGATCCAACGTGTGCATGCAGATCCAAGAACATTGTCATGTGAACGAGTTCTAAGAGTGCTGTAGGATGATGCCAGATTTACTTATGATGTGTGATCCTGCTTTTGTGTTGTATTGCAGAATTCCAAATTAACATACACATTTACCTTCTATTTAAACTTGGTCAAAATACTTCAAGCCTTTGTATATTAGACCTGGGTTCTAATGTGTTTTAAAGAAATAAGCTGCTTTAGAAGCCCTGAAAATGCTGACCCGTTATCTGTTCTATCTACATTGGAAAGGAGCAAGTGAAATCAGCTGTCCTTTATGTTGGACAATAAACCAGTAAGTCAACAAAGCAGCAAACTATCGGAATTGTGACATGCAGCAGATTTTTCTTCATAGTTAGAAAAAATAAGTCATTACTTGTGGAATGGTCACGAGATGGCGCCTAAACGCTCATTTTTTTTATTAGATCTTGAAAATGTTTTTTTTACCTTTGGTATGAAATTTGAATTTGATTATAATTTTATATTGCACATATTGTGTTAGTTTGTTTTCTTGACTGTTCCCCTGTAGAAGGCGGCAATATTTCCTACAGAAGGTGGTGTGGTGATGCGGCCTAGACATAAGAGGTGCAATGCGAAACATTGACTGTGCCCATCCATGTCCAGACGACCGAATGAGAACATTGAATTGTTTTACAAACTTCTACCTTTATGTTAAATCCTTTTTGTTAATAAATCTACTCAACAAGAAGGAAAAAGCAATAACGCATCCTCGTCCTTTGACGCATCAGAATCCGGCACCTTCTACAACCAAGGAGTGGGCAAAATGGGAAAGGTTCAGTTCAGTTCATTTATTATACAGGAAAATTTAAAAGGTAACAAACAGTTACAGTTTAAAGGGCCTGACTCAGCTTAAGCTGATTTTCAGCAGGTTCCTGTTTTGCAGCACATAAAACAACAAATGTACAGGACATAGATACCAGACTGATATAAGTACACACCACAAGACCACAACAACTGTGACAGCTTAAAACAAATACAAAAGTGAAGACAGGGACAACACAGTTTTACAAGACATAAAAAAAAATTAAAATTAGAAGTGTCAGTATGACCATAAGGAAATGATTTAGTGGTTGCAGATATGACTTTAACAAGAGAGATGTATAGTCTTTTTTGAAGTGGGTGATGTTTGAGATTATTCTAGTGTGGTGAGGGATATCATTCCATGTTTTGGTGTAAGTGTAAAAGAAAGACCGTTGCCCATAGGTATTTCTAAAGGTGGGCACTGGAAGCAGTGCCCGAGTTGCTGATCTTGTTGTCCGCCTCAATTGCAAATTTAATGTTGGCATAAACACAGCAAGACTAGCTATGGGACAGTTTGATTGTAACTGAAAGAAAAATGTCATGGCATGAGTGTTGATGTAATTCTGAAAAGTGAGAGCATTTGAGTGGGTGAGTGCAGTACAGTGGTGTGTCCAACTAGGGAGTTTGTGGTGGATCTTGAATGCTCTATAATATAACCTAGCTATTGGTTCAGTGATTTCCTTTGTAGTAAGTGACCAGATAGGAATACAGTAAGATAGTGTTGAAAGAATAATAGCATGCAGGTATGTGTTTGATACTGAGAGTGACAAATAAGGTCTGATTTTATTATAAACATAAAGCCTCTGATTGAGTTTGTTTGCTAACTTAGTAGTGTGTTCTTTATAAGAAAGATGAGAATCCAAGGTCACACCAAGATATTTATATGTTTTTGTGGACACAAGGTTTTGATTGGAGAGGGTAATGGGGTCATGAGTGGAGAAGCTTTTCCTTTGAGAATGAAAATACATGTATTCAGTTTTCTTTATATTGATGGTTAGATGATTTGCTTCTAGCCAATCATGAAGATGCTGGAGATCAGAAGATAATTTTAAATTAATAACGTTAGGATCAGGGTCAGAAAGAAAAATAACAGTATCATCGGCATACAACAAACAGTTTGAAAATTTGCATATGCAGGGAAGGTCATTTATATACAACAGGAAAAGTAAAGGACCAAGTATAGTACCTTGGGGGACTCCCATATTACACTCTAAAGGGTCAGATGTTGCAGGACCAATCTTAACAAATTGTGTCCTATTTGTAAGATATGAAGATAACATTGAAATCACAGAGGAAGATAACTGAAATGACCTAAGTTAGTTCAACAAGATCTGATGATTTACAGTGTCAAAAGCTTTACGAAAATCAATAAAAATGGCACCAGTGATATGTCCTTTGTTTAACGAGTGTCTTATGTGTTCTGTAAATAATAATAGTGCAGTCATAGTTGATCGCTTGACACGAAAACCATGTTGGGAGTCATTGAGCCAGTTACCATTCTCAAGATAAAAACTTAGTTGATTGCAAAGAATTTTTTCAAGTAATTTGGACATTACTGGAAGAATTGCTATGGGTCTATAGTTTGATATGCTAGTAGGATCGTCAGATTTAAAAATTGGAATAATTTGGGCAGTTTTCCAACAAGAAGGAAGGATAGAGAGCCTAATACAGCGATTTATAAGGTGATGGAAAAGAGGTATAAAGGTGTTAACATGAGTAATCAGAAAGCTAGTATTTAGACCATAGATGTCAGAAGAGTGGGAGTTATTCAAGGAATTTACTACTTTAAGCAGCTCATCTTGTGAGATCTCGGCAAAGGAGAACTGCTCAGGAATTTGGGAGAACATAGAGGTAGGATGAGAAGGAGTAGCAAATTTTGATGCAAGTCCATTCACAGATGTGACAAAGTAGTCATTGAAAGCCCTTGCAATCTTTTCTGAATCAGAAATAAGTGTACCATTTAAAGAAATTTGAGAAAGTGTATTATTTTTCTTTGCATAGTCTCCTGTGATAGTCTTGAGTGTCTGCCATAGTGTTTTAGGGTTTGAGGCAGCTTGAGTAATTTGATCCTTGAAATAAGCAGTCTTTGCCTTACGCAATTCTATAGAGCACTTATTTCTAATCAGTATGAAATCATTTTTACTCTCCATTGTTTTATTTAATCTATATATTTTTAAGAGAAAGGCTTTTTGCTTAAGAAGCTGTACTAATTCTAAAGTAGTAGTTTCCTCTGCCTTGTATGTAATTTAACAGCAGTGGTAAACTTGTCACGTATTGCCTCAGTTTTGGTGTGGAATTGGGATAAAATTTGGTCAGGGTTATCTAAGGATAGTTCAAAATCCCAGTTGATGTTACTGATTTCAGCATTAAACTGGGGCAATTTAGAATTTGGTATTTTTGTTAAGAGTTGTGGGGTATGATTTTTTGAGGATTTAATATTTTTCCTTATAGCAAAGATGAGTGAGTGATCAGAAATCGCGGTGTCTATTACTCCAGATATTTCATATTTAGAGGGCTGATTTGTCAGAATTAGGTCCAGAACTGTGTTAGGACTTTTACTATATCTGGTGGGGTCTTTAATTAATTGCTGAAGACCAAGCTTCAATGCTGCAGTTTTCAGTAGTTTTGAGGAACTGTCCTGCCAGTCCATGTTAATGTCACCTACTATAATGAGCTCTTTCGTAGTGATTGATTTGATTATGCTCATGAGCTGCGTTATGTAGACTTTTGCATTTACATTCGGGGCTTTATATGTGGCAATAATTGTAATCACATGTTGCGATGTTAATTTTAATAATATTTGTAATGACTCTGACTCCGTTTCGAGCTTTAGAATTGAGTGCGCATATTTCTGGTGTATGTAGATAGCGACTCCGCCACCAATTTTATCGGTGCGGTCTTTGCGACACAGAGTGTAATTGTCTATTGAAAGAAACGAATCTGGAATGTTGGGTGTTAGCCATGTTTTAGAGATTGCCATTACATGGGCTTTAGACTGTTGAAGCAAGATTTTGATTTCGTCTAGTTTAGGGGCTAGACTTCGTGCGTTTAAGTGGCAGATTTTAAGACCTCGAACCCTTGCGAGTTGGCATATTGTTGTTGGTATTTTTCTAGGGCGAGATGTTCTTTTACATGGTTTAACAGTGACAGTGTCAGAATGTAAGTCAGAAATTGGAGGTAAAGAGACCGGGATTAAATGATTTTTTGGAAGATTTATGTGGTCATTTGCAGCTGGGAGCAAACGCTGCGTTTGTAGCAAATTAAAATCACACTGTCATGCTTAAGAATGGCAAGCGACAGTAGCACAGAGAATTCAGATATAAAATCTGGATTCAATTTAGGGGGTCTGTATATAGATAAAACCAGAATGTGACCACTCTCTCTGATATCAAAAGGCAAGTGTTCAAAAGTCTGAGAAACACCAAAATTAGTAGTTGGGGAATATCGTTGTAATCACTCCTCCCTGTTTACCTTCCCTCGTGGTGAACAAAAAGTTGTGATCAGGGGGAGAGACTTCCACTAGATTCGTTTCAGCTCCAGATGTACGGGAAAGCCATGTCTCCGTCAGGAACTTGAAAGTACTGTGTGAACCCGTGACTCTGTCGGCTTGTGGATGAAAGGCTCTGCAGGTCACACGAGAGGGCACATTCTCTGCGCCACCGCCATCAAGAAGCCAACCGACCAGAGCCGTGGGTGAAGAGCCGATCACAGGAGCAGGTGCAGCCACCGCACTGCCATCCAGATGCCAGTCGACAGAAGCAGAGTTGATCACATCGGGCACATTCTCTGCGCCGCCGCCATCCGGACGCTGGTCGGTTGGATCGCAATCGCAATCCCTCAGCCTCGCAGCCTCGACAGCCCTCGCAGCAGTTGCACTCGCAACGACATCCCCGACAGCGACTGAAGATGGGGTGCGTTTAGTTGTCGTGGAGGTGGAGCCGATGTTCGCCGCAGGTGCAGGGATGGAAACAGCTCCGGCGGCGGTCGCAGACCCAGCAGCGCTCGCAGCAGTGGCAACCGCGACGGCATCCTCTAAAGTCACCGGCAGCTTTGGCATTGCCCGGCCGAGGGACACAGCCTGGAGATGAGAGTCTCGATGAACCCCAGGAGGAGAAACATCCAGCCGCGACAATGGCTCGGCAAGCGGTGGGGGGCAGTTGCACTTAGGAGAGCGTCTTCCACGATGAACATACCGCTTCCTCCTCAAAATGCCAACAGTCCGACAAAGTTCAAGCACATCTGCGGCTATAGGGACCCCAGTTGCAGCAGACTGCCGAAGCTGGTCACCCGAATATTTAAGTCCTCCCATAGGCCACAGTCCTTTAACAGTCCTTCAACTATGAACACGTAGGACCACGGTGCACCACAGAACGGATTTGCCAAAAAAATGTGAAAACACGGTAAAAACTAAAAAACTAAAATAGAAATGAATACCCTATCAATAAACACAAAATATGTAGGGCATAGATTAAATATATACAAAGATTAAGATATAAAATTATTAAAAAACTCATAAAAACAGAGAGACGAAGCGGCGTCCAGCGCACAGCGTCCTCGTCGCCTAGCAACCCAAGGTTTAATAATCAATGCAAATAAGGGAAAAAACAAAAACTTGACCTGTTTTTTACCACTACACTACATATCGGGAATGGTCTGTATTAAAGGCATGCAAAGTCGAATTGAAGGTGCATTGTTGTACAAAAGTAAAATATGTAAGGCACTAAAATTCAAATTGCATCATATTGTTTTCTCATTGTTACACAATGTCACATAAGAAGTCATGTAGTAAAGACAAAATAAAATTGAATGGGGGCGTCAACAAATTGAATTATTTTACAATATGGAGTGTGATATTTGGATTAAGCCTACATGTTACACTTTTGTCACTGTTTAAAAGATGTTTAAGTTTTGCGATTTTTATCAATGTTCACTCAGCATTAAAAAGAAAAATGGAATAATTTAAAATACTCCTTAAATGTTAGATCATCATTTGTTAAGAGTTTTGTGTTTTGAGCCAAACCAGGTTGTGTGTTTCACACACACATTGAACTGCATTTAGCAAATACAGCTCTAAGCCCCATAACAGCTTTTGTTAGAGTTTTGTGTTTTGAGCCAACAGGTGAAGAAATACACTTATACCAAGTTTTGTGTTTCACACACACTTTTAACTGCATTCAGCAAATACAGCTCTAAGTCCCATAACAGGCTTTGTTAGAGTTTTGTGTCTTGAGCCAACAGGTGAAGAAATACACTTATACCAAGTTTTGTGTTTCACACACTGTAAAAAAGAAGAAGTTAGTTCAATTTCAAGGACACTTACTGTACAGAGTTTTTTAAGGACACTTACTGTACAGAGTTTTTGAGTTGTATTAACTTACACTTTTAAGTTTTGAAGTTCTGAAGTTGGGTCAACGTTTTTAAAGTTATGCCAACTAAGTCTTTTAAGTTCAAGTTTCTCTTTTATCAACTTATTGTTTTTAGTTCATATCCCCTGTGAAAACATACTATATTGAGTTGAAATTACTACAGCCACATTAAACGTTTATTTATTTATTTTATTTATTTATTTTTGACTTTCAACTACACTGGTATGGCTTTATAACTAAAGATCAAAATGTTTTCCAGCACAAGTAATTTAATGCCCATAGGAAAAAAACACAAGTCTTTCAGTATACAATAAGTATACGATTAACAAAAGTATAAAAACATATCAATAGATTTCAGCATCAGCCATCTGAAATATGAGCAAACATATGGGTGTTAATACACAGTACCTCAGCACACGGTATAAAGATGCAAACATAACAGCCTTTAAAATGACTAAAGTACTGTTAAATTTCTCTGCTGAATCACATTTCTCAACAAACATCTACGACGGAGCATTAGGGCCATTCATGAAGGAGAAGATATTTTTTGATATGACGAGATTAAAGTCAACATGTCAACATTTAAGTCAGCATGTCGACATTAAACTCGAAATTCCGAGAATAAAGTTGAAATTGGATGTTACAGAAATAACATTTAAATTGCTACCTTCAGTTGGCAATCTGCTATAAGCCAACAAAGATGGCAATCCGGAAAAAAAATCCACGTTGGCAGAACGGTGGCCCTACGACCGAAATGACGCTCGTACGTCGCTTTGCCAACGGTGGGCCAACGTGTCCCCGGCGGCCAAAATGTCGTAGGCCCAGCGTTGGTCCATGCCGTCAGGCCAACGATATGCACTCCGTTAGGCCAGCATAGGGCCAACGTGTGCTTGCTATTCGTGCTACCACATCTCATCTCTCCAGTGTCGTGCAAGTGCACTAAACTGGACCCACGTTTCCGTTTCAGACTGTGGAGCAATCACAGTTAACAATCCATATCAACATATATCTGTCGCACGAATGTTTTGTCGCTTCTGCTTGTAATGTAAACTAGAAAAGCACTCGGAGAGCGCAGACCTCCGCCAAGATACGTCAAATCCGTTAACACTCGACTGAATCTACAATGCCTCAGCTACAAGTTGGTGTCAGTTGCATGTCTCTAGCTTGATTAGTTACTTCTCAGTAGCCCTTTTTCCACGAGGCCCCTCGCATTTTAACTTTCTGGATCACGAGATCCAGAATACTGGTCTTGTACTGGAATGATGGTCTTATACTGTATTTTTTGCTAAACATTGTGGGCATTATTTGTGGAGTTATGAGCAAATTGCCCGTATCTCACAATGGTGAAGAATCCTTAAAAAAATCCTGGATCCAGATGGTTATCCGGATCACCACCAAAAACAAATCAGTTCTAAGCCCACTTCTGACCTATCCTGAAAATTTTATTTAAATCCGTCCATAACTTTTTGAGTTATGCGAATAACAAACAAATAGGCAGACAAACAAACCAATGCCAGCGAAAACATAACCTTCTTGGCGGAGGTAAAAAATAGACCATATCTTTCTTTTAAATTTATTATAGAGCACACAATGTGAGAATCTGTTTTAATTATTTTTCTAGTCCTGTTTACCTGGAATGCCATAGATAAGCACAAAGTAGTTGATTTTAATTAGCAACCACCTCATTTAAGTATAGCTCCAGTGTAGTGTTATACTGTCCTAAAATAGGTGACACCAAAAAATGGACCACTTTTGGCAAAAGTTTGTCAAAAAAAAACATAAAAATACGTATGCACCATATTTAAACATCCAAACAGAGGTTGCTCTGCTTTTGGCTTGCTCTGCTTACAGCATTACAGCACAAGGCACAGAATGTGTTTTATGCTGATGTTTGATGTTAAAATCAGTATTCATATGCAACCGTTCTTTCGTTAAGGATAAATGTAAATCAACCAATAAAAATACAGAGAATACATGTAAACACCTTTTTTATTAATTCAAAGTGTGGCAGATTTTATTAAAGAGGAAAGAAAAAAAGATTTTGACAACTTTTTTTTTTTTTTTTCAAAAAAAAATACTTCATCACTGATTCGTATGTTCTACAACACTACTGCAATCATGGGAGAGGGCCCCATTAATAGTATAAAATTTGAAAGGAAGTGCAGATAACATTAAAGATAAATGGCAAAGCACAATTTTTTTTCAACTGTGTCAGAGACATTCCAGTAGAGACCTACCATTTGCTGGCCATCTTGGTAATGCCTCCAGGCAGTTTTTTTGGGCTAACAAGATGAGGTCCCCATCAAAATGAATGGGGGAGACAAATATTTGCACTATTCGAGGACTAGCCTAGTGGATATAAAAATATGTGATCCACAGTAAAATCCTAATTGATATGGTCAACAACACTTGGTGCTTTTGTATCAAAACAAAGTTTTAAAAGGGCTTTTAGCACCGGAAGAGGAGGGATGTTTGCAGAAAATCTTTGCAAAATTTCCATGGGCGATTTAAGTTGTCTCTATGTAGAATGTCTCTGACTGCTTAAGACTGCATTCAGTAAAAAGGTATGTGAGCAAAGAAAAGGCAAACTAGGGAGGAAGACTAGAGGGCTTAATGACTCAATTGCCAACAAATCATTGGTTGGCTCTAGGCTGTCCTCTTAACCACATGAATAAAATAGCATGGTGTAAGGGGCTGGTCAGCTGTGTAGGTTTTGAAGTCGCCGTAGACCTCATGCTCACATTTCCCAGCGAAGGCACCCTTTAGCAGTTCTTTAAAGCTTTCCAGACGATGAGGGTAGTAGGACAGACGAAATTTACTGGACATAATAAAAAACCCACAGCTTACACAGAAAGCAAAACAAGGTGCAGGTAAATATAAAGACATATTAGGTACAATATACTGTGTAAACAATTTTGCACCATCAAACTGAAAAGCAAGCTAAGAAAGGGCAATTTTAATTCCTACCAATATATCATAATGTTCAATGATGTCCACCAGCTAAACACACTTCAATGAAGATTAACATAGTCTATTAATTAACAATAATTACATAGCATTATGATAAATCCTAATGTGGTGTGCCTGTCAATACCTTGTCTGAGCCTCTTCTCCCTCCTCCCTAAACTCCAGAGTGTAGTCCAGTGTGACCATGTTGGGTTTGTTGTTCACCCAAAGCACAGAGGTGGCAATGTCCTGTTTGAGGTCACTCTAAAAAAAGACAATATTGCATTATAATGCAAATTTGTGCATACTACTAGGTGCTCACTAACCAAGAACACAAATATTTCATGCAGATGCACTGGTATTAAGAGAGACCACCTTTCGGTACATTTCTGTTCAGCTCCTACCCCTCAAAAATATGAAGTCATCCAAAGGCGCTCAATCCTAGTTTGCCTTTAGACACTCTCAAAAGTACACCACTTTTGTAGAATTTTGACCATTGTGGGACACTAATATATCTGAAAACTGTGTATGAAAAGATGTGGAAAACCTACTATGTTGTGGAGCAGTTGTGGAGCTGTAAGTGGGGCTGGACTCAAATGCATCTTGCTTAAATCATGAGATGTTGTTTAGCACAGCATTGAATAGGCAGTGCCTTAGCTCCACGGACCAACATGGGCGATGTTTGATCTTGGAGACTCCCCTGCCTCCCTGAGGAGTGGAAGGCTAGGCTGTCCGACAAACTGGCAGAGAGAACGGGTGTGTTCTCTATGGATGAGTGGTATGTTGGGCTGGCCACAGGAGTTGAATTATCAGATCTGGCCAAACTGTGGATGACAAGCCGTTCAGAGAGAGATCCCGCATTCCGCACCAGCTGACCTGGATGACCTGAGATGGCATCTAAAAGGGTTGTTAGCAGCAATAATCATAAATAGTCCAGGAGTCCTTATGCATCCCCCATTGTCATCACCAGGAAGAAGTCTGGTCAGTCATGAATGTGTGTAGACTACCACACTTTGAACCATCACACTGTTGCAGACCACTATGCAGTGCCCCGCATCAATGACATTCTGTATTGTATCATGGCAGCAAGTGGTTCTCTGTTCTTGAACTCTGCAGTGCATACTATCAAATCCCGATGGCAGAAGAGGCCAAAGAGGAAACAGCATTCATCTGCCCTCTTGGTTTTTCCCAGTTTGAGAGGATGCCACAAAGAATTACAGGGGCACTTGCAACATTCCAGAGACTAACTGAGAAGACAGTGGGAGACATGCATCTGCTGGAAATCATTATTCACTTGAATGACATAATAGTCTTTGGCAACACTTGGACACCATGAGGAGTGGTTGTTAAAAGTTCTTAAAAGACTGGAAGACAATGGGTTGAAGCGATCCATTGACAAGTGTCAGTTCTGCCGGTCCAAGGTCACATTGTGTCCGAGGCTGACACAGATTCAGCCTGAATTGGCCACAGATTCCGCCAAGATATAGGGCGGTAGCCAGCTGGAAACAACCGACTGATCTCCCCTGTCGTCTGTGAAAGATGAAAGTACACCCACTGACGTGTAGCGACTCCAAAGAGATTACACTGCTAAGGAGAGAGGGGCCCAAGCTGAGTGTGTTGGGCGACTTTCTCTACAGGGTCACCCGGATGCAGCAGCTTGTCCTACCAAGAATGTACATCTCAAGGGTACTCTCTTTTTGATGACTGCAGCCATATGGGTGTGGAGAGGACCACAGACCTCCTACTGGCCCAAGATGGGGGCTGAGATTGTTGCCTCTGTTAAGAACTGCAGCAGATGTGTTGCACAGGAGACTCCTCAACCAAGAACTGCTTTGTCGAATCAGATCACCAGCAAGGAGCCCGTTTTATCTTCTATGCATTGACCTTCTCTCACTGGAGCCTGATTGTCAGGAGTTTGCCAGCATACTTGTGGTGATGGACCATTTCACCTGTTATACTCAGGCATTCTCCAGTTGACCAGAAAGCAGCTACCTTTGTTAAGGTTTTGTGTGAGAAGTACTTTGCGCAATACGGACTATCTGGTCAAATCCATTCAGACCAGGGGAGAGATTTTACGTCCAAACTAACCCCTTACCTCCTGAGGATGCTAGGGTCAATAAGTTCCGCACAACACCCATCACCCCAAGGGAGACCCACAGCCAGAGAGATTTAACAAAATCCAATGTGCTTTCCATGCGGGGCATATTGAACTCAAAGCAGAAGCAGAGGTGGAACCAGCAGATCAGTCAATTGGTGCATACTTACAACTGCACAAGAAATGGCGCAACTGTTCGGCTGGGAAGTTCATCTGCCTGTGGATCTCTGTTTTCCACTGTCTTCTGAGAGTGTGGGGAGGTCAGCCATCACCGCTATGTCACAAAGCTGAAAGCAGATCTGCGCAAGGCATACTTGCCTCAGAAGCTGCTGGGAAAAGCAAAAAACAGAATAAAAAAGTGCACAACAAGCTTGTTAAGGAACAGGTCCTGAGGACAGGTGACAGGTGGCATTGTGGGATAGCACAAGCTCCAGGACAAGTGGAGGTCAACGCCATATATTATTGTTGGCAAGATGGATAAGTTGCCAGTGTACCAGGTTAAGCCAGAGACAGGAATGGGAGCAGTTAAGACAGTCCACAGGAACTATCTGCTGTTCAGTGACCGAGAGGCCCAGAAGAGCATGCAGACCTGTGACGAGGTCCGGCTGTTATGCCCCAGGAAAGTTTGCTGGTAGAACACTGAACATCATGAGCAGGGGAGTGCTTGCTGGTTTTGAAACCTACGAACACCTGGGAATATGTCGAAGTCCGACCTTATGTTATCATCCTTTGGCACTGTGCTCAAGTTGTGCTAGATTAAAATAGCCTACATGGGTAAGTTTATCCATTAGACAGACCCTCTAGGATTTCATGATATTGCGATTGCAACTTTAAACGCAAAATCAGCCAATCCCTGCAAATTCATTGCAACTTTTACCAAACACCGCAACATTCTCGCACCTTTTGGCCCATCATTGTCATGTCTTGCTTAACAGTGAGTCTCCTTGCTCTGTTAAGAAGACGCAGGAAACATTCATGATTAACAACCGATCACTGTTGTTCAATAAAATACCCGCGACAGATAGTATTCCTTGCATATTTCACGAACGCAGAGGGAAAATATTGCAGTATGTGTAATACTGTTGCACAGCACAGGGAAGTCATCCACTCAAACACTTGGATTCGCAAAATTATATATTTACAGAAACGTACAGTTTTACTTACAGAGACTTACACTGTTGGTTTGGGGACATCAACATTTTAGAAAGGGGAGAGTGTAACCTAGGCTGCATTGCCTGGGTTTAAAGTAGTAAATAATTTTACATACTGTACATACATACATACATACATACATACATACAAGTTGCTAGGTTACTAGATTTTACTTTTTTCCTTTTCTCTTATTTCATTTCCGCTTTCTTCTGATGAGCCCCACTTTTTGATTACTTGTGAAAAAAAAAAAAATCATAAAATGAACCTCTCTTGAACTTCAATCTTGATAACTTTTCCTATGATCCTTTTCTTGTTTTTTCCCCATACCTAACAAATTAGTTTTTATTTTCCTGGATCTCTGGTGAGTTTCTTAAAGGGGTCCTTCCATCGTTATTTTTATTCATTCAGTGTCCTAGTTCTCTTGTTTGACGCCGTTTTCTGTAAGCTAGAACAGGTCTAGTGGTTGAACGACTGGCTTTTCCGGTGTCCCTCGTGAATATCCATGACGTGTCAATAAGGCACCTCTGATTGGGCAAATTCGCTGTCTTTCGTTCACCTAGCTTCTGTCCACTGATCTCAATGGATGTGAGCGTGCCATACATGGCTCTGGGCGGGGCTCACGACCTAGTGACGTAGATAGGTTTAGCATGCTCTGATCCGCTCGTTTTGGTTAGCTCGACCCTTCAATGACCAGTAAAACCATGAGGATCGAATTTCACGTCTTGGAATGCTGCATGCATATACTGCTTGTTGTGACCCACCACATTGTAAATAGAGCTACTAAAAGTGGTTTTTGACTGAAGGACCCCTTTAAACTCTGTTAACTGCTTAGCATAACTGTATAAATGTATGAACATTAGCTACTAAGTGGAATCATGCTAACTTCGGTGGAGGGCTAATATTGTACTTCGGGATTGGATTCTTCTTCTACTAACTCTGGTTCCAGGCACTCTTATAAGCCAACATGTTGAGGTAGGTAGCTAGTTAAAGTGTCCATACCAAGCTAGCGTGTAGCTTAGAGTAGCCATTTTTCTTTAGACTTCACTTGCATCAAATGGTTTAATTCCATGAAGACAACGATCCCTCTTACAAAATACAAACACCAATGCTAACTTTTTGAGAAATATTGCTGGAAATGTTTCCCTAAAATTGAACAGAAAACTAAACGGGCATGAGTATGGCCATGGCTTGTTAATTTTTGACGTCATTTCTAGCATAATTTCAGATAAACGTTTCTCACAAGACAATAACATGACAGACTTCAGATAGGAGGAAATATGTTTTCCTCCGTTTCCTCCAGTGTACAACAATGCCAAAATCAAGGTTCTGAGTGCTTCTCATGTAACATTATTTGGTTTCAAAGTGATGCTAAAATGAATGAAAGCCAATGGAATGCTAAAGGCTACTGGGCCATTTCCCCCCATGGATGTTTCAACTTCCACGTGTGTTCCTGCCCCCTTGGTAACTCTTCACAGTTGATAATAACTCTGCTCGATCCACATGGCCTCGGTCCTTACTCCCATTCGTGTTATATTGCCTAAATACCATAGTATCTTATCTGTTGTACAAGAAGCCTGTTGTATAGCTAACCCACTAACTAAGCTAACCGGCTTCGCGTTACCACTTTTCATTGGACACTGCAGGGGAGCCAGATAGCGGTTTGGGCTACTGGGACTGCCTATTACCACCTCTGGCAATGCTGGACGTCTCTCTCCACCCTCCTCGTCTGTCCCTGGTCCCACCACCACTGGACTGTGACACAGGTTGGGTGAGGTCATTGCCAGTGCGCACCTCTGGAGGTAACGCTACTTTCCTCCTCTGAGGAGTAAAACAGCTAATCCGCTTCCGGAGCCCAAGCAGCAACACAGGCCTGCAACATTAGGGGGCTATAAGATGTTTAATATACACTGTGGGCTTAGGAAGCTCTGCAATTTTAAATCCTGTGTACAATCTGTACATATGGCTTTTGACAATAAAGCCGACTTTGACTTTGACATTTGTAGCACCCTTAGAACAAGACCATTTTACAACCTGCTACAGTATGTTGGAGACTGGTGTTGGCAATAGACCTGCAAATTGTGGTAATCAAAAACATGGCTCCCGGCCTTATGCCTTTGCAGGGCTCAGATTTAAAATAGAATGCCTTCAGTTATATTAGGTTTTATAATGCTCACTGCATACACAAAAATGTTGATAATTCCATGAACAAGCACTTCAGGGGCTGCCTCAGTAACAGTGTTGACATTGGCAATATATTCATTACTGTGTGATTATTCACGTTTCAGTATTTGGAGAGGGTGGAACAAGGAACAAATAAAGAGACATGACGCAATACTGTGTCCACAGAAAGGTGTGCATTGCTTTCATTGCTTATAATGCAAAAGTCTGCACAGATTGTCACTTGTCTGCACAGTTTGATTGTCATTCTTGTTACAGTTGGGAACTTTCAAACTTTTAATTCGAAGGGATATTCATAGTAGAGTAATCTGTAAGCATGTACTTGCTTTTTAAAAATTTGGCTACATCTTACTTATAAAATATCCAAGAAGCTCATGGTAAAAGAACATGCCGGAAAGAATACATACCTGATAGTAGATATTCTTTCCCTGAGGTGCATTGCCAGTTTTTAGAATGTAGTCATAGTTGCGATGGTCAATAATCAAGATGCCTCCAGGCTTCACCATACTTGCAATGTTGTAAAGCGCCAGTTTTTGATCACTCTGATCCCCTACAGTAAAACCAACAGTATTGCTTATACCCATTCACTCACTTACATACAATACAGATTAAGTTAATACTGTATACATACAACTGTGACATTCGGAGTGTTAGTAAATCGCTCATTAATGTATGTATTTACATATGCTAATGTAAATTAATATATACATTTCTCAGCAGCCATTTTCTTCCCAAATGTATATATATCAATGTATGTATACATATGAATTCATTTGTATATTTATAGCAATAATAACATCACTATGCATGGCTATATACTTACGTCAGATGCTCATTACCAGTATACAACCAGAAAATATACATACTATTTTAAAAACATAAAATTAAAATAGTGTCTACAAGTAAAAGCCAATAGATGAACCGGAGCCAAGTTTTTACTACTACTGCTTGATTTAGCAATGTTAACTAGACTATATACTGCATATGACCACATACTAATTTCTCAGGCTCTTTAACAGAATACAGCCCTAGAGTACAGAAACGCACAGTATAAAAAGTTCCCGATTATAGTTTTTGGGCAGTGATTCCCATACAGCGAGGGTCTAATTTGCCCCACCACAGTTTTAATCAGCAGCACCATTGGAAATTGGAATGCAGTTTCGCCACTTCTGTGTTTTCATATTTTGGGTTTTGCATACTTTTTTCAGCAAGCTGATCTGATGCAGTGGCCACAGAATGTCCCAGACAATATCGGTATGAGAGCTAACAGAGTACACACTACCTTGCGGCAAGACTGGCTGTCACATGACATCCATTCCGAGTACCAACCAGTCGTGCAAGATCAGGTCTGAAGCGATGCAAATGGCTACTGTGTATACTGTAAATATCATGCTCTCTATCTTCATGGTGCCATTGCATACATTCATTTTTTACAACAAAGCAGAAAAAGAAAGCAGCATGGAAGCCCAGAAAAACAAAAAAATAAATAAAAAATCGAGTACGAGTACTCAGCAGCCTGCACAAGTGCTGGGGTATGTTGCCATCTGAAGGTGCTATCCATGTAGACATAATTAATTTGGAATCAGATTGGCTAACCATTGGCTAACTAATCTGCCTGGGCTCTTCAGCCACTCTTTATTTCACTATCTCTTTAGAGGTCATGCCTCTTTAGTGTGGGAGGCCATGGCTAGATTTCACTCAATATCCCACAGGCAGTGTGTTTAGTGTGGATCACCAGTGTCAATATCATGTGATTAAAGGGGTCCTTCTGTCAAAAAACACTTTTAGTAGCTCTATTTACAATGTGGTGGGTCACAACAAGCAGTATATGCACGCAGCATTCCAAGACGTGAAATTCGATCCTCATGGTTTTACTGGTCATTGAAGGGTCGAGCTAACCAAAACGAGCGGATCAGAGCAGGCTAAACCTATCTACGTCACTAGGTCATAAGCCCCGCCCAGAGCCATGTATGGCAAGCCCACATCCCAAAGGAAGAACAGTGGACAGAAGCTAGGTGAGCGAAAGACAGTGAATTTGCCCAATCAGAGGTGCCTTATTGTAATGGATATTCATATGGGACACCGGAAAAGCCAGTAGTTCAACCACTAGACCTGGGATGCGTTTCCCAAAACCGTCGTTGCTAACTTCCTTAGCAACTTCGTAGGTTTGAACGATGGACTAACGACACTACTGTTTCCCAACAGCATCGTTCGAACGACACAACAAAACGGATGTTTACAACAACATTAGTCCGATGGATCGTTCGACGACGCAGGTGTTTCCCAACAGCAAAGTCTGGACGATCCATCGGAAGTTCCATCGTTAAACTGTATAGTTCGAACGATTAGCATGGACCTGTCGTTAGACCATTGTTTATGTCGGTTTCTGTACACGTGACGTCTTGCTCGTCACCTTTGGCCGTCTTGGGTCAGATTAGGCACCATTCAATGCTTTACCGCCACCCACTGCATGAATGGTTTTACTTTAATTCACTTCATTTTCATCCTGGCACTTGCCAGGTCATGTAAAAAGACGATAGAAAATTCACCCCACAACACACCAAAAGTTGTTGCAAGATGTTGTTGGATTATTAAAGTTATTGGCTGATTTGACAGGTCGTTTTTAATACTGTGATGTAGAGTATGATCACGGTTCACAGATCCACAATCAAGGCCATTCCACGTGTTTCAAATTGATTACGGTTTAGCAGTATTCGAACCCGTATCTCTCCGAAAAAGGGAGAAAGTCTGCATAGTGGGTTGACGAGCTAACCACTCAACCATCGTGTCACATGAGTAACCGGTGGCCTTGGTTATATTTATATGCAGACCTATGTAGGGTAGCATAAATGAAATATACGATTATATCATTACAAACGTATACAGTTTACAAACGTATTCAGTCACTGCTTTTTAATGAGTAAGGGACATGATTGTGTTGGGGAACATTTTCCTAAGTTGCTGAAGTTGTCACAGCCTACATACCGGCTGAATTGAAATAAGGCTACGTTTTTGTTGCTTACTGTCGTGGTGTCGTTTCTGCCTCCCCGCAACGAATGCATCCGAATACTCTCCGAGCACTTCCGACACATCTGGATACTTTGCAGTTTCAACGACAGAAGTCCAAACTAACATAGTTCAGACTTACGTTGTACGTAGGTAGTTGGAGAGTTTCGGGAAACAGTCGGAATCGGACTGTTGTGTCGTTTGAACCTACTACGGACAACGGTGGTTCAAATGCTAACATCCGTCGTTGTTTGGGAAACGCACCCCTGTTCTAGCTTACAGAAAACAGCGTCAAATAAGAGAACTAGGACATCATTTTTCACAGAAATGACGCACAATGCATTCAACCATAGTGGCGACACAGAAATATGAATAAAAATAACGATGGAAGGACCCCTTTAACTTTGTTAATAGACCATGTTTAATCCTGTCTTTGTGTGTGTGTGTATGTGTGTGTGTGGTCATTTCAGAATGGAGGTGCTCCCTTACTTTATACTGTCCATGGCAACCATGTCCGAAATGTTGAAATCCTCCCAGGTGAGTGTGTTTGTGTACACAAATGTATCTCAACAAAGGTGATTTCACTAATTAGCTCATCTACCTAGGGATCAGCCGCAAACAATAGAGGACTGAGGGGACAACCTTGTCGTGTGCCTCTAGACAAAGGGAACAGTTAGGAAGGCACTTTATTAGTCAGCACTGAGGCTTGTGGGGAGGAATATAATAAGTAGATCCAAAAAAGAAATGTAACGCCAAAGCCAAATCTTTCCAGCACTGCAAACAAGTAACCCCATTCAATTCTATCGAATGCTTTCTCAGCGTCCAGGGAGACGACCACTTCTGGCACCTCTCCGGACGCCAGGGAATGCATAATATTAAGAAGCTTTCGGATATTTACAAAGGAATGGCAGTCCCTCATAAATCGAGTTTGGTCCATTGAAATAACAGGAGATATGACTTTATCTAATCGTGAGGCGAGAAGTTTGGCTAGTATCTTAACATCTGTATTTAAGAGTGAAATGGGCCGATAGGACCCACACTCAAGTGGGTCCCTGCCTGGTTTTAAAAGGAGTGAGATGGATGCTTCAGAGTCCGTGGAAGATTTCCCTGAACATTTCAAGGAGGATTGGTGCAAGCTGGGAACTGAATTTTTTGTAAAATTCTGTTGGATAGTCATCAGGCGCTGGGGTTTTACCGTTCTGCATATTCCGAATGGCATCAACAATCTCCTGCAGCTGTAAAGGCTTATCCAGATCATCTCTAACAGCAACTTCTAAGGCTGGAAATAGAAATAATAGGCTGAGTCTGAGTAGTATTCTTTAAAGGTAGTATGTATTTCCAATGGGTCTATTGACAATACTTGTGAGGAATTACGAATCTGTGGAATCAGACAGGAAGCAGATGTACATTTTAATTGATAGGCCAGAAGACGGCTAGCTTTATCCATAGCTTTGACCACAGTAGGTGTTTTTGTGTTCTCTCCATTGATAATAAATCATATTGCGTTTTCAGTCCAATTCTAACTTTATTTAATTCTGGTGTTGGGGTGACCGAATACTGGTGATCTATTTTTATTATTGATGATTGAGTTCTCGCTCCTTCTGCTGTCTTTCTTTATTGCATTGTAGTAGAAAAATCAAAGATGCATGTATGTTGGGGCGTGCTTCCATTGACACCGCGTATCCTAACCCCCAACCAGATTTCCTGGATCTCCCGCCACACGAAACAAAGGCATCACACCTGTATATAAGGAGGGCGGTGTGCCCCGTATAATTGAGTTTGTATGGTCACAGCTTTAGGTGCACGCTGTATTAAGCTCCCGGATCCGTTACAATAAACCTCGAGGGTTTTGTCATTTACCACTACTCGGCTTGGCTTTGTCTCTACTTTGTTGATAACTAATTTTTGGACGACAGCGTGATATGGAGTATAATATGATCTCACCTCTTATAACAACCTTCAGTGTCTCCCATACAGTAGATGGGGAGATTAAGTCAGATCTGTTAAATAACAAAAACTCATCTATTGCTGATATCCGTTCGCAGTTTTTTTTTTGTCAGCCAGCAGGGCAGTGTCTAGTCTCCAGGCACGATGCAGTGTTAGGTTTTGAGTAAAGGTAAGATCAAGGGTTACAGGAGCATGGCCTGACTCAACAATGGCTGTATACTGCACTTTCTTCACAGCAGAAAGAAGTGTTTTGTCAATAAAAAAATAGTCTATCCTACTGTATGCATGATGAACATGAGAAAAAAAAAAGAGAATTCCTTTTTATGGGGATGCAAAAACCTCCATGGGTCAGCACAACCTGTCTTATCCATGAAATCGGATAGAGCTTGCGACATTTTAGAGTGTGCCAAAGTTTTAGGGCAGGAACGGTCTATAGCAGGGTCAAAGCCATGATCAGCCTATGTGTATCTAAATTCGGTATGAGGTAAGTACGTTTGTGAATAAAGCTGACATCATCCCAATTTGGGGCATATATGTTTGCGAGCACAACTGGAGTATTAAAGAGAGAACCTGATGCTATTATAAGTCGTCCTTGAGGATCAGAGATTATTTTGGATTAAGTAAATAATACTTTTTTATGGATTAGTATTGATACCCCCAGGCCTTAGTGTTGAAACTGGAGTGAGAGCCTAACGTGGACTGTAATTGTCAAATGTGTCTCTTGTAAAAAGACTATTTCCGCATTCAACCTTTTCAAATGGGAAAATATGCGTGCTCTTTTAATGGGTCCATTCAAACCTTTAACATTCCAGCTTATAAATCGGACCGGTGATACAGCTGCTTTGACCCCAGCATTGTTTGCTTTGTCAGACATGCCAAAATAAAGGTAAAAAAGGAGAATAAAAACAAGACGTGCCCCATAGCAGAATCCAGTGCTCTTCAAACTAAGAAAAATATCCCTTTGGCAGTGTATAAACCCCTTTCAGTAGAACGTAAATTGCTAGTAACATCTATATTTGACCTCAACCCAACCCTGAACAAACCATACAACATACCTATGGCTGCCCTTAGAACATGGGCAGACTGCAGGCTCCCTCCGAATAACATCTGAATCTTCCGATACGCTCTTAACTCAACTACGGAGAGCTTTTGACCATTTAGAACTTAACTCTTGAATGAATATAGAGAATTAATGTCTACAAATAACATTAGCCACTTACAGGTTACCAATGTCCCAGATTAACATGAAAAACACAGTTCGTGATCATGTTGGACCGAAAATTAACGTCTAGTACAGTATAGTTAAAACGAGTACAGACCTAGTCAATGTGGCGAACAATTTACTGTAACTGCTAGGTAGCAAGCACACCATCACTTGAAACTGAAATTATATCTCACCAAGCTAAGTCTGAGTAATGTTTGACAGTCCTTTTAAAAATGAATTAAGGCATTAATACACAATTACTAGAAGAAAGAAAAAAAATCCTCCATGTGAAATAGAGCAGCCTGAAGTCTGGTGTAATGTACTGGATCCCAGCAGGTTAGCTTACGAAGTCTGTAGTCGTGCTGTCTGTCACTCTAGGCTGTCTGCTGCCATCACCTGTTGGTCGTAGAATGCCTTTGCCTCCTCGGGTGTGCCAAATTTGAAGGACTCTCCTTTGAAAGATACTCGCAGGCAGGCCGGAAAGAGGAGTTGAAACTTTATTCCTTTCGTGTAGAGTGCGTGTTTGATATCGTTGAATTGCACATGTCTTCTTGATAGACTGACGCTAAAGTTAGGATAAATTCTAAGGACAGAGTTCTTGTACCTTACGGTGTGCCGTCTGGCGAACTGTAAGACTTGTTCTCCATCTTGAATTCGGTAAAAGCACACCACAAACATACGCGGGGATTGTCCTTCCCTCTCCTGCTTCTTCCCGACTCTGTGAGCCCTATCCAGACTGGGGAGTCGAACATGTTGACTGTGACATCCAACAGCATTTTTGATACAAATGACAGTCTCCTCATCTCCCTCACTGTCCTCCGGGACATTTACAATCCTCAAATTGGCTCTACGGGAATGTTTTTCTAGGTCTTCAATGCGATCAAGAAGTGCCGCATTTTGCGCTTGCAGAGACTTGATAGCTGTTTTAGCTGCCACTACCTTCTCGAAGTTATCGGCTGCTAGGGATTCTGTAGCAGTCAAGCACCCCTAAAAGCCATCCACAGTCTCTCTTAAAGGTGAACTTTCATCATTATTTTTATTTATATTTCTGTGTCGCCATTATGGTTGAATGCATTGTGCGTCATTTCTGTGAAAAATTATGTCCTAGATCTCTTGCTTGACGCGGTTTTCTGTAAGCTAGAACAGGTCTAGTGGTTGAACGACTGGCTTTTCCGGTGTCCCTTGTGAATATCCATGACGTGTCAATAAGGCACTTCTGATTGGGCAAATTCGCTGTCTTTTGCTCACCTAGCTTCTGTCCACTGTTCTTCCTCTGCGATGTGGGTGTGCCACACATGGCTCTGGGCGGGGCTTACGACCTAGTGACGTAGATGGGTTTAGCCTGCTTTGATCCGCTCGTTTTGGTTAGCTTCACCCTTCAATGACCAGTAAAACCATGAGGGTCGAATTTCACGTCTTGGAGTGCTGCGTGCATATACTGCTTGTTGTGACCCACCACATTGTAAATAGAGCTACTCAAAGTGGTTTTCAGCGGAAGGACCCCTTTAAAGCATTCACAGAAGCATGCAAAGGCCCAACAGATTCTTGGATGAGACAGGATATGTCTTCCTTTATACTGGCACGGTGCTTAGAAAGTTCTTCCACGAGTTGATGCATTGAGATTCCTTCGTCTTTGGAGGAGCAGTCAGTAGCAGGACAGGCCATTGGAGCTAGCTTGTTAGCAATTGTATTCCGTGCATTCGGTAGAGTGGAATTTGTTTTTTGTTTTGAAGATTTGCTCATTATAAGTTTGTGACTATAGCCTGTTCGACTTTCCACGACAGATAAATAAAGTATTGTAAGATCAAGAGGTGTTATTTTAAAAGTTACTTTACAGTTAGGTCAGAGCTCTTTACTTCTGCTGCCTATCTCACCATGACCCCGGAAGTCCGTCGCACATTATGTTTCTTAAACTTTGTTCTATAGGGACTGCTATAAGGCACACAAAACATAATTCTTGTTTTTCCATATTCCCTAAAATGACCCGCATCAAACACATTAGGCCATTAGGTACATATAAAAATTGAGGTTTTGAATCACCAGAGAATCATCGGAGAAAGTCATTATTATTTCATCAAATTTGCCATGTAGGATCACTAGTCCAACCTCTTGAAGCATATTATGTTTCGGAAACATTATTCCATAGGGGGCGCTATAATAACCAAAAATTACGTTTTGGCTTATAACTACAATACAATAAGGTGTAGAAAGACAACTTCTTTTCCCCGCATTCCCTGTAATAACCAACCAAATACATTAGGCCAGCGATGCCCAAAATACAAAATAAAATGATAAGACAGATCTTCTTGTGCGGACATGCTAGATTCGCCTGGTTTGTTGACAAATGGGTCACGGATCCATTCCTTTTCAGTTCATGGGTCTTTTGCGGCTGGAAAGTAGCACTACAACTCTTGTGAAAGCAAGACAGGTGACCGTGCACCAGCTGGGAGAATGACTGCTCCGGCTGAGTCTCCTCTAAAATACCAGCTGAACTCTGACAATGAAGCGGCAATCAAAAGAAAGTCATTTAACATATTGTTCGGCAGTCTGGAGTAGAGGCTAAGCCGAAAATGGAGGAACATGTTGGCCGACGAGGTCTACAGACAAAATCTCCTTGGCATTGTTGTCGACGAGGTTCATCTAACCTATAAATGGTAATTGTTGCCAAGTCAACCCAGTTTATAGTATGATACTAGCAGAACAACACAGTAATATCGTGTAAAGTTGTGGAGTTATTTTATTGACAAGACAGCTGCACATAGTCGCTATGTATACGTCAGAGGACAGAGTGGTGTGATTGAAGCTTCGTCCAGCAGCAAACAGAGGCATTTGAAAAAGGCGGGTTAAGCCCGCCCTCTGAGAAATGGGTTGGCCAGACCAATGCTTGCAGAGCATTGACAAGTCGCGATAGCCAGGCTATCATTCTCCTACTAAATGTGAAGCTTAAATCAGTTTTTGTGGAATAACTTACCAACCGTTGCAACCAAAAAGACCAAAAATGTTCATACCTTTGCCATGAAGGACAACTACTCCAACCTCTTGAAGCACATTATGTTTCATAACATTTCTTTCATTGGGTAGCCATCAGTTCAATTACATTTTGGCTTATAACTACAGAACAAACA
Organism: Setipinna tenuifilis; assembly: GCA_030347295.1. Classification (NCBI taxonomy): domain Eukaryota; kingdom Metazoa; phylum Chordata; class Actinopteri; order Clupeiformes; family Engraulidae; genus Setipinna; species Setipinna tenuifilis. The sequence goes on from CM059278.1 coordinate 7,897,320, forward strand.
TTCATTCCATAGGGACATTAATTCCCTTTGTGCTGAACTTGTGCTGAACACACTGCAGCAGTCATACCATGACCATCTAGTTATTAACTTTAATCCACTGAGAATGATGAGGCAATAAATGCTTGGAAATTGTTTCCTCCTTACTATAAGGTGTTGCATCTTAAAGAAGCATCGAGAAATAGCTTGCAGCCTATGCATTGCAGCCATCAATGTTTAAGTGAACTATCCAAACCATAATGAACCTAAAAACTAAATGGTAATTAAACCAATCAAAAAGACATTTTTTTTAAGAACTGTCTGCTGTTTCAGGCCCTTTTGTATTCATCTGCCAAGCTTGATTAGCTTACACCAAGTCTATAGGTCTAGGCTGAGCTGCAGTTCTGACAATCAAATCAGTAGTCCTGTTGGCAGGAGTAGCCTTTACTGTATAGTGTTGTATGTTTTTCCACTGTGGCATTTATTTATCTTTGCAGCAACAACTTAATAGTTTAAAGGGGTCCTTCCATTGTTATTTTTATTCATATTTCTGTGTCGCCACTATGGTTGAATGCATTGTGCGTCATTTCTGTGAAAAATTGTGTCCTAGTTCTCTTGTTTGACGCCGTTTTCTGTAAGCTAGAACAGGTTTAGTGGTTGAACGACTGGCTTTTCCGGTGTCCCTCGTGAATATCCATGACGTGTCAATAAGGCACCTCTGATTGGGCAAATTCGCTGTCTTTCATTCACCTAGCTTCTGTCCACTGTTCTCAATGGATGTGAGCGTGCCATACATGGCTCTGGGCGGGGCTTACGACCTAGTGACGACCCTGATCCGCTCGTTTTGGTTAGCTTGAACCTTCAATGACCAGTAAAACCATGAGGATCGAATTTCACGTCTTGGAATGCTGCGTGCATATACTGCTTGTTGTGACCCACCACATTGTAAATAGAGCTACTAAAAGTGTTTTTTGACAGAAGGACCCCTTTAAATAATCAAAAAGGGGCGTCCAGGAGTCACTATCGGAATACAGTAGGACTTCTGGAGTTTCGGGTAGACTTGAGATGTCTGCAGATGTAATGACTTTACCAAGGAGCATTGCACAATTGTACTTACATTGTACTTACAGTGTGAGTACACTAAGAGTGTGTAATAATTGGCACAGCTGTTGCAGAGATATAACAATATTTGATGGAGGCTACTAGGGGTTTATTTTCTGATGTTACTGTTCTAATGTGAAGCCGCCTGCTCCCATGGTACTGTAGCACCAAAGTTTATTATGTTTTAATGTCAATACACACACAATGACACTGGGACATCCTCTGAGGAAATGAGAAAAGTGATACTCTACTGTCTGACTTCTAGGCAGATTGCAAAGCAATTCATTTCCCAAAATAACGGTACTTTAATAGTGTTAGTTCCCTTCAACAGTGTTTCCTGTACTAAAATCATTTCTAGTTTCTATGCAGTGTGGACATCAAAAAGAAGATGTATGTACTATGGAAAAGTTTTTCCCATGTGTCTGATGTAAAAACATATTATCACAACTTTAAATTAAATTACATGTTATGGTGAAAAATCTTTGCTTGTAAATTTTACATTCACATTTGGTCATTTTAAATCATTTGAAAGTTAGGCAGTAATCATCTTTCTTTACAAACCTCCTTATACCCTCATAGTTACCTTTGAAATCTGGCAAATGAGCAAAAGAGTTTCCCAAGCAGATGACGGCATCAAACCCATCACCTGGCTTATGCACATCTTCCTTCAAAGTGAGCCAGTTAGCCTCATCAATAACTGAAATAAATGAGATACATTGTATGATTACCAAATGTTATATAATGCCAAGATTAGGGTTGAAACTATTGGTCCCTTTGTTTATCTGTCAAAAAAAAAAAAAACTTACCCCACTGATCAAAAGCTGGTTCTTTCCTTCTCTCCCACCTCTCTTTCAGGGCATACTTGAGCATTTTGTCACTGGCGTCCACACTCACCATTTTGAATCCCTCCTCTACCAACATAATTGAATCCACTCTGTAGACCGCACATAAAGGAAGAGAAGGAGAAATGTTACTATTAAAACTGTAATGGAAGCAAGTGGAAAAAAATACGGTAAAACCACTTCCAAATGGAAAAAACACTTTTTTTCTCAATGGAGCTTCCCCTAGTGTCTCCAAGTAAATGGACACTTTCATAAAAATGGACCGTTTTCCCTCAACTGATCAGAGTAACCTGCGAATACGAAAGAAGTCATGTCCACTGAGGTAAGTAAAGTCTTTTGTAAATTCTTTTGAATTTGATGCAATCCTGCTTTTCGAGACTTTGGGACTCTGAGCATGCCGGGATGGACACCCAGACATTGCAAGGGCGGTATTCTGTCCACAGACAGCAAGGGCAGTCTTCATTCGCCTGGTAATGACTCATTTAAGCATCTACCAACTTCTGAAGATAATTAACTTCAAAAAGATGCATAGTGCTGCTTTAAGTTAACATTAGACCATGATACAAATAAGACTTATGTGAAAAAGATAGAACTGTTACATGGTTTGTAGAATTGTACAAACCATTATGCTGCAAGCGTACTTCATTACACCACTAAATTATTTTAATAGCTGCTTGTTCACACATATAAGTGGATTCTTTCTTCACTGAGAATGGGTGTGACTCCTCTGCGCCGACTTAACATTTCATGCACCAGGCATACACTGAACAGCTGCCACAGGCAACTGTCCAACAGCAGCCCAGAAAGTTATTATTAGCAAATGTTAGGCCTAAATATGTCAGAATCTAGCTTGGGAAGGTAGAGGCTAACACCACTTCAAAGAAAAGGAAGTCTAAGAAAAACTTAATTTGCTTAAGCAATAACTCGGTAATGGCTTGCAACTTGACAGATTCAGGCCCAATTTATGCACAATGACATAATCTTTGTGGAATTCTACATACCCACTTTGACCTCACTTAACCCAGTACTCCAGTTCTCCCACTGTACTCCAGTAAATCACAAAAATATAGGCTATGTGTCTTCATTACCCATTGGGGCCCCACTTGTTCTGTTGGAAACAGTCTAGTAAATATCTTGTTACTCTAACTCAGTGTTTCATCACAACACATACAAAAACATATCAACCAAAGGTTAAAGTTCTTATGAGAACCAGTAGATAAAGGGAAGAACTGACTGGCTGGAAACAGTTTTAGAACATGCTGATTAATGAAACCCACTATTCCATTGAGAAGAAATGTTTTAGTAATCAGAAAATTAGCCATTATGACAATCAGTGGGCAATATTGAATGTATATTGGTTTCCATGATATACTGTTCTGAATGAGGCACTGGATGATCTGGATGAAAGTGTATATGAACATCAGAAAAACAATATACCCTTGAATATAGACAAAACCAAGGAGATGATTATAAAGTCAAGAAAGAGGAAGATGCTGGAGAGGCCATGGTGAAGAGGGTAAACGTGAGCGAGGATCTCTCTGGCCTCAACAACACATCAATCGAACACACAAAAGACTCTTTTCTAAGAAAGCTGAAGAATTTTGGCATGCCAACCAAAATCCTCAGCACATTTCTCAGGAGAGGACAATCCAGCATGCAATTAAAACCACATGGTACATCCCTAGAGCAACTGTTTCTTTCCTGCAAGACATCTACACCAACAGGGTCATCAGGAGGGCCCACAACATTATGTACTACAATGCATTTCTTCACACTGTTTCCTTCAGGGAGGTCCTTTAAGAGAGTGAAACCATGGACTACAAGACTGACTGTCGCTGTTATCTCATCTCATCTTGCGTCACCTTTTTTCATCATTTGTAAATGAAACTTTGTAAAATAAAACGGAAAGAGATTAAAATAAGATTACAACTAGTATCCCTAAGGCTGTCCTGATGTTCTTACAACACACAAAATGTGTATTTGTAAACTGCCACTCTGGCACTTTTAAACCGTTCGGCATTTTAAAAGCTTCAGGGCGTCACCATCTTTGCCAATTCATTCCGTGATTGTCAATGTTAATTATGTAGGGATTATACTAATGGATTGTTAAAAAAAATAATTTTAAAAAAATCACCCCATCAGAGTTACTTTTCCCAACCTACGGAACACACTAAAGCCGTTTTCTGAACCAGGATGCAAATATTTTATTTATTTTTGCCATAAAATTGACTTTTTAACATGAGAGTCTATGGGAAGTTGCTCGCATTTAAAGCCAGCCCACAACCTATGTGTAAGGTATTGCAACTATAGAACGTTCAGATTTGGATTCGTTGTTTAGCCTGGGACGTTGCCGCGTGGTTACACTCATCAAGGAGCGTGTATACTGTACTCCGGACACAGAAGTATGTAACATGCAACATGTATGTACTCCAGAAGTATGCAACATGCTGACCTACCTAACATGTGTTAGTCATCACTAAATATCGTGTGGTTTACAACAAGCACATCTGTTACAGGCCCATGTGTCAATCCCGATAGGGAAGGGAGGTAAAATGTTTTTGTGTTGCCTCATCCAACTCTGCTAAAAACCGTTTCATCAGCAATACGATCAGTCGAGACGCCTTTACTTATGCCTGTCATAATTCGATGAGTGTTAACAGCTGTTAGTCTTTAGCTATTAAACTCCGGGCGTGTTCACAATACAATGGCAATCGCAAGCTACAGCCAATTATTAACTTGCAACATTTAGGCTAATATTGCCTCTGCGTGACTGTAGCCTGGACAAACGTGATGCCAGAAATATTACCTGCTGCTAGGTACCAGGTGCCAGATTTCTATAAAGGCAAATTTATAGAAGGCCAGCTCTTATAATCAATGGAAAACAGCTAGACGTGAATTTGCGTCGGTTGAGACGTCCTATGGAAAGCCTGTTGAGAAAATACTATAAAAAGAAAAAATCTCGATGCCAACTGCACAATGTTGACTGACACCAATAGCATTTCAGTATAGGTCACACAATTGACAGGTAAATAAAAAAGGTTTACGTAAGTTATCGTTACATTGCTTTAAAATTTTCACAGAAATTTTGCCACGTAACCGGGACCTTTCGAGATACGGTTCAGCCAAGGTTAAGAGAGGAACTATACGTTAGTCTAAGCTGACAGCCTGTTTTCGAACAAAGTATGCTTTCACATACTTTTTGATGTTTTAAGTAGGCATACAAGACATAACAGTTGTAATATGAAGTGGTTTACAGATGATCCCCTTACGTTGGTTGACAGTCTATCACTGCTAGCTTGACATGAACTGTTTAGGACGCCTAAAATCTGGCGATGCACTCGAAACTATAGTGGCCGTAACAAACATGTCAGTTAAATGCCATACCCTGTGCCACAGGCAACATCCAGGACGCTTTGACAGCCGTGCTTTTTCAGCAGAGTCAGGACCCAAGTTTTGTACTCTTCAGTTCTCTTTCTCGTGTCCCCGATGTAGAGCTGCCACACTTTCGCAGCTTTTCCGTCAGCATACTGATCTGGAAGACCTACAGCAGCCACCCCAAGTGAACGCGTACGATATACACTGTCAACCATCCTGTTATCGCGTGTAAATCAAATGCTACCTTAAAACGATAGAAACTGGTCTCAAAGATTGACTTCAGTGCTTTCTGTGAGACACTTTTCTCCTGATATTTAAACTCGGTGTAACATACAACCAACACATTGCCATGCCAAAGATGGTTACGAGGTTTTCCGGACAAAAACTTTAAACCAATCAAAACTTAGATCGTTCTCACGCCTACGGCCCTATTGGTCGAGTGGGCTGGCGTATATCGCTTGTATTAGTGTTCCACCCACCTGCAAATTCACTGTTTTATGGTAGAACTCGAGAAGTGCAACTGAGCGTAGAGAACGATGTGCCAAATATATATATATAAACAAAGGAACAATTTGTACTAACAGGTTTCCATGTATACTTCATAAGCAAAAGTTTTTTTTATAATAATTTAGCACAGAGGTGTGTATTTCAAGCTAGCCCCTCGCTTTCTGTTTTTAGACTAAAGATTTGATATATTTCACAACAGTATAGGCCTATTACTTAAACTGTACGACTAAGCCTGTTATTTCCCATTTTCATGTTTTAACTGTTTAACGCACTGTGGACATTCCACATATTTGTCAACTTCTATCCACACCCCTGTACAGTTTTGGCTCAGCTCTGACACCACCTCTTACTCTGATTGGTGGTTGATGGGAAGGAAGGACCCGCCACCCAAATAGAAAGGGTGAGGGAGTGCAGATTGAATCTGGTGAAACCAGCAACATCCAGACCAAAGCAGAACACGTGCCCACATTCTAATGGATAATTCTGAGCTCCTTCACAAAGTGTACTTCTCAGAAAGTCTTTATTTTAGTGATCAGTGATCTTTTCAATCAAAAGGATTCCTCTCCTTACAAACATTCATCATCATCAGCTATTGTTTATTCAGGGAGACCTGACTAAGCATGAAGCTCTTTTACAGGAATGCCCAGAGTTTACAATTCATACAATAAAAAATAAACATAAAAGCAATAATGAAGAAAACAAGTAAAAAAAAGAAAAACTAAAGATTACAAAGAAAAACACATCAATTAAAACAAGAACACTGTACAATATTGTCATCCATCTAAGACTTAATGACACACATTGGTCTATTTTAAGGACTTTTTGTAATCTGCTCTATTTTGTAGTGCAAAGAAACTAAAAGTTATTTTACTAACCTCAGGTTTTTTTTGGGAGGTATAGAGTGAGGTAAAAACTCCCTGTAGAGAAGGCAGTGTCTTTCCCTCCTTCCACGGAGAGAAGACCAGCCAACATTCTGGTAAAGGTTACAATGATGAGTTTTCAAACATTATGTCATACTTGATATGACAGCTGCACGTTGCGGGCATATCCTGTGCAAAGAAAGTAAAAAAGTAAACTAAAGCAATATTCCTAACTGGTTTACACATCCTACATCTTCAACGGTCACTGGTGTTTTTTTTTTTTTAGCTTTTTTTTTATTAATACAATTCATTCAGTCTTAATACTGTTTTACATGTAACCCAGGCTGAATTAAACCCAGGCTAAAGTCTTAAAGCCCCAGTGTGTAACTTTTTTAGTTGTTCATTGTCAAAGTCTGTGTTGCCCATTCACAAACTTGTTCTTTTTCATAAATATTTACCCCCACTATCAACTCCAACTATTCCTATTCCTATTTTGCTGTGACATGATAAACTTACAACAGCTAATGGGTATCGTATTGTCACTTCTCAGCTCCAGCAAATTTAAAGAAGTAAACATGGAGGACCACACGTATGCAAAATCCAAATTTCAGGAGCAGGAGTCGTCTTCTTCACCCAGGAAAAGAAAAGGATTTTGAAAAGAGCAAGAGACTGACATCATCAGAAAAAAGAGTAAACATTGGAGTTGCCTTCTAAATATGGAAAGACCTGATGAAGGAAAAGGGGACTGAAAGAGACACAGAATTTGTTTGCTTTGTTTTAAATCGGTAGGTTAATAGAACTTATGTCAGACTGAATTTAAAATGTTTATTTCATTGCACAATTGTCTGTCCTACAAAGGCAAAGTGCAGTAGGTGTACAGTTAGTGTCCAGTAGCCTTTAGCATTCCATAGACTTCCAATCATTTTAGCGTCACTTTGACATCAAATAACGTAGGAAGCACGCCATACCTTGATGTTGCCATTGTTGGACACCGGAGAAACCACTGCAAAACATATTTGCCTCAATCGGAAATCTGTCATGTCATTGTCTTGTAAGAAAAGTTTTTCTGAAATTATGCTAAAATTGACGTCACGAACTAAGCAACGGCTAGTAACTTTCTGTTGCACAGGACAAAATTTACTGTACTGTTTGAATAACAAGCCGTAGCCATACTCATGCCGTTTCATTTTCTGTTCATGTTGGCGAAACATTTCCAGTAACATTTCCCACAAAGGCAGCGTTGAGTTTGTATTTTTTTTGTAAGAGGGATCGTTATTTTTATGGATATTTACCATTCGATGAAAGTGAAGCACAAAGGAAGATGGCTAAGCTAAGCTACATGCTAGCCTTGTATGTACATGTTAACTAGCTAGCTCCCTCGACATGCTAACTTGTAAGATTGCCTGGAACCAAAGTTAGTAGAGGAAGAATCAAGTCCCGAAGTACAATATTAGCCCTCCACCTAAGTTAACATAATTGCACTTATGATGATGGTAACAATATATTTATTAAGAAAATGATCGTATGTTGTCTGAATTGTAAATGAGGATCAACTAGTCAGTTTATTGTATTCTGGTTCATTGGCCAACGTCACGGCCTGGTGACCAATTTGAAAAATCGAAAATCTGGCTTCATCCGGTCCCATAGACAGTAAAAGAAATGGACTGAGGGATAGCGTCGTTTTCAGTGGGACCAGATGAAGCCAGTTTTTCAGAATTTCGCTTGTTCATGTGGCCACTTCGGTCTACTGCGCAAACTCCTGCTGACATCAAGTCACATTGGCCAGCGAACCCAAATATGATAAATTGACGAGTAGATGCTCAAACACAAATCAGACAGCATACGATCATTTGCAAGCATTATGGTTGCAATACCCTTTAACTGGAGTGGAAGGCTAATACTGTACTTAGGTATTCTACTAACTTTCATTCCAGGTAGTCTTGCAAGTTACCATGTCAAGGGCGCTAGCTAGTTAGCACGTGCATACTGACCTGTAATGTGTAGCTTAGCTTAGCCATCTTTCTTTGGGCTTCCAAGTGGGTCCTTTTGTCCATGAGGATTCAACTTCCGCATCTATTCCTGCCCCCTTGTCCGCTCCCCATTGAAAACAATGCCATCACTCAGTCCATTTCTTCTGGGGAGGGAGGAAGGATGGCAGAGGGGAGTGGAGGACCTGGTGGTGTGCAGGCGGTTGGTGGCAACTGGGCTGGGAATGGTCAGGAGGTAAGATGTGACGTGTCAGGCAGTGAGGTGGAAGATAAGGGAATGGAGTTCAGCGGGAGGCTTGAAACTGAGATATGGTTAGTTTGGAGGGCCCATGGAGTACAGCATTTTCTTCAGGAAGGGGTTCTAAAAGTCACCCATGGTATAACTTACGCAGAAGCAGCAAAGACTGTTAGAAGGGGGGAAACTGAACCAGTTGAGAGAACCAAAGTAAGCGAGCAGTGCAGGAAATGCAAAGCTATCACAAAAGAGACAGTTATTGTACCCAAAAATGATTTTGTCTTGTTCATGGCCTATGTTGTCAATTGTACAACCCAAATTGATAGCCGAACTAGGAAAATCCAATATATACTTAAAGGAGCTAGCAAATATCTAGGTATTCATGATATGCAGTGGGAAGCAGTCAGAGACGTTCTAGATCTGACTCTGTATACCTCAATCTCAAGTATGTGGTGGTACTGGTTAATGGGTTTTGTCATTCTGCAATTGAATGCAAGGAGTTTGATACAAAATGGACAAGAATTTCAGAAGTATGTTGACGAGTTCAGTGTGAAACCCAGTGTTATTTGCGTTCAAGAAACATGGCTGATTCCTAAGCTTGACTTCTGTATCAAAGGATACTCTTCAGTTAGGAGAGACAGAGATAATGGTAGGGATGGGGGAGTCATGATATTAATAAAAACAGATATTTAGTATAGAGAGGTCAAAAGAGGGAAGCAGCTAGAATAGTTGATGATAGAGGTCTGGCTAGGAAAGAAGCTATCATTGAAATTATTAATTTCTACAACCCATGTCAGCAGCTGCAACTGAGTCAGTTGGAAGAAATTTGGGAGGGTACAAAAGGTAGAGTTATATGGTGTGGTGATTTCAATGCGCACAGCTCATTATAGGGGAGATAACAATGACTTTAATGGGGATATAATCCTAGAATTTATGGATGAGGAAGAGGTAGTATGTCTAAACGATGGTTTAGGTACCAGAATGGACATAGCAAGAGGGACAGAGTCTGCTATTGATTTAACACTGGCTACAGCAACTTTGGCTGACAAGTGGGAAGTACTGGGAGGTAATGCTGTGGGCAGTGACCAGGAAATAGGAATAAATTGTTCAGCGGAGCTCACGAAGTTCACAATGAGAGATGGATTTTGGGAAAAGCCGACTGGGACAAGTTTAAACAGGTCAGTGACACCCTGCCGGATCGAGAACCAGGGGTTGGAGTCGGACCGGGTCGAGAACCAGTGGTTGGAGAGCCGGACATGGTCAGGAGTCGGGCCGGGTTAAGAACCAGAGGTTGGAGAGCCGTGCAATGTCAGGAGTTGGGCCGAGTCGAGAACCAGGAGTCGGGGAGCCGGGCGGAGTCAGGAGGTGAGCCGAGTCAGAAGCCAGAGACCGATCCAAGGAAACAGGGGGAGAAACAAGAAAACAGGACACAACACTGGGAATAACAAGGCAGTCAGGAGTCAACGCGTAGCCGAAGAGAAAAACACCGTGGTTAGAGACGAACTGACAAGGAGGAAATGAACGTGGGGGTTTAAATAAGTGTGCGGTGCAGGTGAGTGTGATAACAAGGTGATGGGCAAACAAGGAAGTGCAGGTGCAGTGCATGATCACTCAGACGAGGACGAGACAGACACAGGTGAGGGCAATGAACGCGGTGGTGAGAGGGAACGGAGTGTGGAGTGAGTGATTGAAACTAATAATGAGATAAGTGACGGGAATAGCAGTGGCAAGAGTGAAAACAGCGCTGTAGGAAAAACCCAGAGGGAGAACCATGACATAGAATGGCAGTTAAAACACGAAACAAAGCATTTAGAGTATTGAAGAGAACCCACAGCTTCCAGAATTTGGTTTTATTTAAAAAGGCTCAGGCAGATGTGAGGAGAACATGGCCAAGGATCAAACAGGCCAAGAAAAAATGTTGGAGAAGGCTCTGTGATTCAATAGGTCGAGATACCCCAGTGGGAAATGTATGGAGTATGATAAAGAGCATGAAAGGAAATGGTGTTGTTTTCCGAGAGGTTCCCCAAAAAGATTCAGGAAGAAGACAGAAGAAATCTTTCTGTTCACCAGATCTTTAATGCGTTCACCGAGAGAATAGTCACACTAGACAGAGCATCTCCTGACCATTCTAACCATCACACCTTCTCTGTCTACCTTATATACACCTTTCCTTCATGCATATTTAGAGCTGTGCCATTTTCAGATGTAGGGAAGTCATACATCTTAACCTTATAGGGAAATTCCAAACATAGACCTAACTCTTACAGTATTAGGTTTGACGGAGTACAGTATCCTATTGTGTTTCTGCTGACTCTTCCTAATGCATCACCACTGCTATACAGAGACACTCATTCCTATGCAGGCAAACTCCTTATTCTCTTTACAGAAATTATGACATATTCCTCCCTTTTTCGAGAGTCTGCACTCATCGAAACGCTTTGTACAGAAATTTCTTATACATACATTGCACACCATGCAAATACACATATCCTAACTGACTAATCTCAGAATACCCTTAACCTTATGACACCAGGACCGCGGGGCGAGGAAAAACTCAAGCCACAGTGATTGCTATCTTTGCTTACTTTCTTTTCACTGGGGAGAAACCTCTGGTCCTGGGTCATGGCTCTACCACCTGGAGCCTAAGGAATATTCTCACTAGTCTTTCCTACCAGTGACATATTCCAAACCTCAGATTAGCAGAGGAGAAGGATCTTAAAAAAGGAGGAAGAGGAAGCTTTGACTACAGAATCTCACAAGATCACAACATCTGTGCAGTGAGGTGGTATGACAACAGAACAGTTACACTTCTGTCCACGTTCACTGGTCCAAACCCTGTTGACAAGGTGAAGCGCTACAACAAAACCACCAGGTCCTTCATTGAGGTGCCGAGACCAGCAATCGTGACCACCTATAACAAATTCATGGGTGGGATTGATCTGCTGGATTCCTTTACAGCGAAGTACAAGTTCCACCTGAGGTCAAAGCGATGGTACCTTTACATATTTTGGCACACAATAATCATCGCTGTGGTGAATGCTTGGATTCAATACAAGCGTGACTGCAGGGCCCTGCAGATCCCTGGGAAGGTGCTGAACAGGAGACACTTCCAGGCACAGGTGTCAGCTTCTCTGATCCAGACCAATACCAGAATGAGAGGCAGACCTTCATTGGAAGAGGAAACATCCCCACCACGTGCTCCGAGGAAGGTGTACTACGGTCCCCCTCTTGATGTCCAAAAGGACCGCTTCGGCCACTTTCCTCAGAAAGACAAAAAGAGAGGCCGGTGCAAGTACTGCAAGAAAGGATACACTGCCACATCTTGCATGAAATGCGACGTCCGCTTGTGCTTCACTGAAGAGAAAAATTGCTTCTTTCTTTATCATATTTGATGAGTGACATGACAAAGATAAGATTCCTGCAACACATTTAATGTTCTTGTTGATATGCAGGAGAATTGTTTTAAATACTACATATACATTTTGAGTTCAAGCATTCAAGGTTCAAACAAACATGAAGTTCAAAATATTCTCATGTTTACTTTGTTCTGCTCTCTATGAAAGTTATGAATTGTATGCTTTGCTTTATGAGTTGTTATTTTTTCAATTAAATTGAATCATTTTACTATTTGTTCTGGTTTTATTGAGTGAGAAACAACAAATTAGAGGCTTAGTAAAAACATATTAAAAAGGGCTAGATTTTTTTTCCTTCAGGAAATCAATGCTTGGGTCTCTGAGGGTTAATGTGTGAAAGATGAAATGTATTAACACATGTGTAAGTGGCTCCAGTATCAACTAATAATGGCAACGTACAGCCTTGTATTGTGGCAAAAATATGTGGTTCTTCATCTGGTCCCTGAGTTACCTGATGAACTGTTTCTAATTCTGAAGCTAGTCAATATTGCCCAAAGGGAGCAAAATTCACAGGACCATTAATTGGAGGATGACCCCGATTAGCAGAATTCCGGAATGCGCCTCCTCTAGTGGCGGGTTGTTGACGACCCCGCATTGCAGTTGGGCGGGTAAAAGATACATGTCCCATGTTACCACAAATCCAACATTCTGTGTTTTCAAGAGACACTGGTGTAAAACCTCGACCCCGACCTCATCCTCTCATAAATCCTCCAGCCCTTCTGAGAAAGGGTGTACCATCAGGTTACGAACTGGCTGCCAGACAGGTGGCTGTCCCTGTTGGAACTGAGGCTGCGGAGAAGAAGGTACAAAAGCAGGTGAAATCTGAGCCGTAGGAGAAGGGACGGCAGGCGAAGGCATATCGTCAGCGACCACTGCCGCTTGAGCCTTCTTTGGATGTTTCAAATAGTTGTTTTATGAGAAGCTTTCGTTGTGCTTCAGCATCCTGCTGATCACACCTCACTTCAGATTTACGATGTTGAGTGACAAAATGAACAACTGCTTGACAAAACTCGTCTTTTGACATTGTGAGTAAACGCCAGTCATTTTCAAGCTGTGACTTTACAGGAGTCGGTAGAGCCTCTAAAACTGCATGATGAAAGAGTTCATTCAGTTCATTATTATTTGGATCAGATTTCAACCGACAACGCCATAACGCTGTTGCAGATTCAATAAACACAGTCGGATTTTCATCCACTTTTAGTTTATCCAACGCCAACGCCGAAGCTGGACAACGATTCGGGTAAGCTGCTTGCAAAGCAGCCCACACACGAGTGCGATATTGATGAAAAGGCAAATGATCGGTAGCGTGTTCCCCCACTATAGTGTCTAAGCCCTGTTTTATCAAGGCATCACTCAATGAATCCTTGCCCATAATAATTCCAAGTAGGTATTTAATGTCACCAAGGGCAAGAGTCTGTCCTTCAGTTTGATCTTCAAATTTCATAATTCAAGCACCTGCTCCTTCTTGAAGTGAGGGCAAACGCGAAATCAGACCCTGCACATCAGAATGCCCCCATGCCTGGTAATGTGCCTTAGCTCCTTTAATAATCATGGGCATTTGCATATTAGATGGAAAGATTCGTCTTTCTCATCCTCCTCATCATCCGTATTGGCAGTGACATAAGAATGTAATTGTCACGCAAGGTGCAAGGTTCTAATACCAGCATTAAAGGGTTACCACTGTTGGAAAGATGGAACAGAGAGACAGATCCCCTTTTTGTAAATTTATTCAAGTGACATTTAAAAAAACACCTAGGCACACATAAAACAAATTAAAACAGGCGTGAATTGCTCAGTCTTTTAGATAAAATAAGTAGTCCACCGTAGAAGGAAGCATTTCGTCCTTAGGTCGGTATACCTGCGGTTATAGTCCCAAGCGGTCAGTAATCCGAAGTACAGTGAGATCCAATATATTCCACTCCTATCGCGGTAATCCAAATGTCCGGTTGTACTCGTCACCCGAACCCAATGGCCCAGTTCAAACGTCCGAACCCAAGAAATGCGTCGTCTCTGCAGTAGGCTAGGCTAGCTACTGGCTTCGGCACGGCGGGTTCCCTAAGACAGAGTAGAACAGTACTTAATCAGCCGCGTATCCTTAAGAAAGTAGCGCATACAAGCAAGCAACGATAAGGGCGAGCGAGGCGGTTGTACTTAACTTTAGATTGGCGCCTAAGCAGCTCCGCGCCTCTCCATCTCTGGCCGAGCACTCCAACTTCTCCGTCGTCGTGGGAGCTCAATGCTTCCACCTGCACCTCGCTGCCGTCCTATTCGTCTGCCGCCGTTGCTCCTGCTCCCGCACCTGTGGTCCATTAAGTTACTCAAGTCATCTGTACAACTGTGCTCATCAGAGGGGAGAGTCAGCTGGAGGTAATGATCCGCTGATGGTGTCAATCAACTGGCTGTTTGCAATTCCTGACCCACAGTCACAAATCAAATGTCACTGCAAACTCAAAGCGAAATATAACAGTAAATCATAAACACAACACACAAATATGATCTGCAAATGAGAATAAACACACACAAGTCACAGCAAAGAATATACACTGCAAAGGAAATCCACACAAACAAATATGCACTGCAAATGAGAATAAACGCACACAAGTCGCAGCAAAGAATATACACTGCAAAAATAGCCAAACACAACACTATATTGGGGTCAACAATTACAAACACCATTTTGAGGAGATGACTTTTGACATAATCTTTCAACATTAAGTTGATTTTGGTCTCGTAAAAGGACTGTCAGTGGTGAACCCTGCGAGGTTTGTCCCTCTATAAACCCATGCTGAACAGAAAGTTCAAACAAATCTTTAGCATCCAAACCCTTGCCAGAGCGACATTTATAGATTTGCATCTTCCTCAAATGCTTGTAATTCCTGATTCAAATTTTTATCTAATTCAACTTGTCTCTGTACATCCTCTAGAGTTGTTTCATTTAACAGACGTTGAAAATTTTCCACTCTCCTTTTATCTCCTTCTTCTAATCCATACTGTACCCTATTTGGAGTTACAACAGGCGAGAATAAATTCTCTCCTTGCTCTTTTGACCCTGGTGAGTGCATAGATGCTGGAAACATAAATGGATCCTGATCTCTTTGACTAATGGCCCGGTCAGACTATACGATTTTTTTGTCGTTCACAATTGTCGTTTACGATCTACCATGTCACACTATACGATTTTAGAACCATAAAAAACTCTCCACGTCTTTATCGGGAGAATGGCCGATCGGGAGAAGTTTGCGTCGCCTGTTATCATAGCAGCAGCTGTCAACAGAAGGCCAGGTATCATACTTTTCATGACAACGTCATCCGACTCCCGACAAAATTCTGACATGCCAGTCTTTTTGTCGGGCTGTCTTAGAATGTCGCAAACGACAAATTGGAAGTCGGGAAGCATGTCACATTACAAGATTCACTCGTGTTCAATGTCGTGCCCGACTGTTCAAAATCGGATACCATGGTCGGTTACGACAAATTCGGGGCAAAATCGGGTTGAAATCGTATAGTCTGGCCAGGCCATAAGACGACTGACATCCGAAGGCGAGTATTCTAAGTGCGTAACCACCTGCATCCAATGACGCATCTGCTTGGCGCAAGTGACCTTTCTCACTACCAGGCAACAATGATCCTGAGGTAGGCTGGTGCGAGACTTGTTCTTGACGGGGCGACGTTAGACTGTTCTACACAGTGTATCTACACCTCCTGCTATATTCTGCACTATATACAAAAGTTCTTCCCGAGGTGGTACCAACTCCTCTGGAACTTCTACAGTACCTTTAAATTCTACCTGAGGATAAACCCCTATATTCCTATTTAACACAGGATAAAGACTTTTAGCCTCAACATATGGAGGTGTTCTAATCCCCATAAAATCCTTCCTGGTGTTACTTTCTTTTCCTACATCGCAACCTAAGGTGTTAGATTGTGCACTCATTGCCAGATCAACGAATAACTTTAAAATATCCAATTCGTTTTCCCTTTTCATTTGTCTTAGTTTTGATTTATCGCTACATTTATAATCCATAATTTTTCCTTCGAGCTGTACCAGGATTGTAAGGTCCAAAGTACCTTCCATAGGCCAAGGATCACGGTCTTTTTTAGTGCGATTTACCCATTTTATAACCTAAGTAGTTCAGTAATCAATTATACTACAATATTTCAAACAATCTATAGATCTCACCTTGTTTCGCTACCTTCAAAGTATGAGCACACAAAAGAGCGAGCACAGGGGAATAATTACCAACTTGTTTCTCCAATGATGTTAATGGCAAATGGGTAGATCAAGCTGCTTCACTCCTTGCAGACTTATTCTGAATTGAATAAGACATCACATAGTCCATTCCTGACTTTTCTTATGTACATTCTTCTTATACTAACCTTTTATTAGTAACTACATATATAATAATA
The DNA here is from genome assembly GCA_030347295.1 of Setipinna tenuifilis. Lineage (NCBI taxonomy): Eukaryota > Metazoa > Chordata > Actinopteri > Clupeiformes > Engraulidae > Setipinna > Setipinna tenuifilis. Next base: position 7,914,024 of record CM059278.1, read on the forward strand.
GTATTTATATATAGTAATTCTCCCCAGTTTCCAGCTATGTAGCGAAAGTTAAATGGCTGGACCAATAAGTCGTTAAACTTTATCTCTGAAAGACAACTACATCCTAAACAACTCAGTCACACATGCCACACATGCCAGGCTCAGCAGGCAAAAGGTAACAGCTGCCCCGGGGTAGCAACCATACCCCTCAACCTATCGACCCTTAAGGCAATTAACTCATAAAACACGTAATTTCGGTGACACACAACCCATTACACTCAGCATTCCAGAAGACAAACTAGTCAACGAACAAGAGCGAGACAGTGAGAAGGCAAGAGACAACCCCTTGACCTCCCAAGACACCAAGCATCCCTCGGATACCCCAATAAAACAGTCATGATGCTATTTTGAATTCCAAAAACAGAACACACATACATTAGAACATGTCAAAGATTCAACTTACAACTTAGAGTCCCATGCTTTCACAAAAGAACAGTACTCTTACTTAAACAGTACAGTACTCTTAAATAAAAATTAATCGCTTATGTCAAAACACAAACTTACAAGCACATAAGCCACACTCACATCACGAGAAATTCAAGCACATAAAGACGAAGAGCAAGAGCGATTCCACTTACCTTTAGGCCCGGTCTAGGGCATTAGTCTTGTTTGGAACTATTTCAACGGAATTCATTTAGCGCCCAAATGTTCGCGTCCACAAGCCACGATTCCTTATTTCCATTATTCTCTTATTCTCTTATATTCTTATATTCGGCCTTTTTGGGTTTTCTTTTCTCTTAGTCTTCCTTTTCTACAACATGTTGTAATGTCTAGTCCTGACGGGGAAGCATCATTTAATGTCCACTATTAATTTACGCCATTAGTTGGAAAACCTTTGACGGGGAAGCATTACTGATGTCCACTATTAACTTACATCAAAGATTAAACATTTCCACAGTTATAGCCATCTTTTTTCCCGTTTTTTGACCTGCCCGCCCTATACTGTAACCCCACTGCATATGTATTTTTTCTTTATTCTCATTTCTTCAACACTGCACATAATGCCTCTTTCCGTCTTTTATTTACTTTAAACTAGCTAATGAGGTCATTACGTTTGACAAGCGTGAACATCCTTCTCATGCTCCAAGGAGTACACAAAACAGACTGAACGGTATACAATGACGTAGACAGACAACACAGCCAAGATAGAAAAATTATCCTGCATCCACAGATTATTAAACCTACAGCATTAGGTTTGAAGGAATACAGACTCCTATTGCGTTTCTGCTGACTCTTCCTAATCAGGGATGTAGTGGTGCGTAAACGCATGTAAACGCCGTTTACCCACCTCCAGATTTTAGGAAATAGCATTTATGAACCTCTAAATATAGTTTACGCACGTCCAAGTATAGTTTATCCACCTCTACATACAGTTTACGCACGCATGTCTCTTGTTTTATACAGATATTAATAAAGCTTTTCCGTTATTTTTCAATTACCTTCTGCACAAGTTCTTGTGGCTTTTATCACTGCATAGCCTACGCATACTAGCCTAATTCGCCCTCTTGCGGGAGCCAGCAGACTGCGAGATTACATAAGTCACTGATTACGTGTGTTATGAAGAAATGGATATTAGGCGATTTCTAAAGCGTCGGAGCATCACCCTTCCAGCTGATACCAGCAAAATATCTCGACACAGTGAGTCCAAAAAGAATCCTAAACTTCACCTTTTTAGGATAAACTCCCCATCGTTTTGGTTTGTGAACCATGCCACTAACTAACGTTAGGTTGTTAACTTGTGCCGACAAATGAGCCTACCTTTCTGGCAGACAAATGACGTTGTAAGTGCAGTCTAAAGTTTTTGGTAATTATTATATCAACATAAATTCAGTATTTGTAGCGCATTGTAAGACAAATAGTTGCCATTTCATGTTAATCTCGAAGTCATGATGACAGCATGCTAGCTTCATGTCACCCTAACCCTTCATTAAGATTTAATAAACCTCAAACATACGTATTGTGTATCTCGTTTTATGAATGATTCTGAGTAGAGACCTCAGGGAACCCTTGTCACACACAAATATACATTCACACACACACAAGTACACACACATTTACAAACACTCTGTCATACACACACACTCCTATGTGTCAGAAAAGTTGTTTCATACAATACGCATCGTAGCATCCTTGCATCATGCTTGCGTTGACTATGAATTGGCCCTTACAACGTCGTGGTCCCCCGATCCCAAAATGTATAGTTTACCCACCTCTTTTTTTACCACTACACCCCTGTTCCTAATGCATCACCACTGCTATAAAAAGACACTCGTTCCTATGCAGGCAAACTCCTCATTCTCTTTACAGAAATTACGACAATGGGAAGCAGTATGGATATCCTGGATTGCTAGTAATGTAGGAAAAGCGGAGATTATAGCAAAGACGCTGAGCAAACTCCATAGCTCTGAAAACCTCTCCCAGCAGGAAAGGATGGCAAGAGCTGAGACAGTACAGAAATACCAGCAGGACTGTGTGAGAGCAGATGACAGCGCAGATGTGATGGGGGAGGGGGAGTGAATGCACTGTTTACTAGTACTGAACTGAATAATGCTCTCAGGAAGTTAGGCAAATCCTCTCCGGGGGGGGGGGGGTGAAATATGTTATTCCATGTTGGAAAATCTTACAGATAAGGGAAAGGAAGTCCTATTGGCGCTCTATAATAAGATTTGGACAGAGGGAATCATTCCAAAAGCGTGGAAGGAATCCATCATCATTCCTATTAAGAAACCTGACAAAGACCCGCAAGTCCCAGGTAACTATAGGCCAATAGTTCTAACCTCTCAGATGGGAAAGACTATGGAGAAAATGATAAATGACAGAATGAGTCCAAAGGCTTGATACAGAGTTACCAGAGGCACAATGGACCCTCTGGTGGTACTAGAGGATGCAATACGGAAAGTGCAGGCAGTAGCTGCTGTTGTAGCTGTTTTCTTTGATATAGAGAAGGCCTACAATATGATGTGGAAGGAGGGCCTGTTGATAAAGCTGTAAAAAATGGGTTTTAAGGGAACTGGATCAGGGAGTTCCTAACAGGTAGAACCATTAAGGTTAACATAAATGGAGTATCTAGCCAGAGATATGCAACTGAAAATGGTATTCCACAAGAAAGCATAGTCAGCCCTATGTTGTCCGCTATAATGATTAATGGAATTTTTAGTGAAGTAGAGAACCATGTGGAGGTTGCCCTATGTGCTGACGATGGTGCCCTTTGGAAAAGAGGGAGAAATGTTGACTTTGAGGGCAGGAAAATTCAACAAGCAGTCACTGCGGTGGAGAAATGGGACATTGGATGGGGCTTCAGAATCTCAGTAGAAAAAACTAAAACAATGGTCTTTACCAGAAAGAAGGTTGTGGAAGACATTAAGCTCACCTTATCTGGTCTAGAATTAGAAAGGGTTAACTCCTATAAGTACTTGGGCATGTGGCTAGACTAAAAACTGCCATGGGTACTGCATATACAAAGTATTGTCGAAAAGTGTAAAAAAGTCGTTAATGTGATGCGATGCCTACGTGGAACAGATTGGGGAGCAAGCAGACATGCCGTAAGGACAATATATACAGATTTGATAAGGCCAGTGTTGGATCATTTATGACTCAGCGGCCAATACGTTATTGAAGAAACTGGATGTGGTCCAGAACCAAGCGTTAAAGCTGTATTGTGGGGTCATGAAAACCACTCCAGTGGCGGCCATACAAGTTGAGATGGAGGACACGCCCCTTCATCTTAGAAGGGACCAGCTGTCTTCTGTTTTTTGGGCAAAGCTGAAAGGCCACAGTGTTGACCACATGAGCCAGTGTGTATTACAGCCATGCCAAGAAAGGTTGCATACTCATGTCAGAAGTTATGGGTGGACAATTAATGAAAGAGTGAGAAGCATGACCATTAGTGATTTGAAAATCAGCCCAACAGTGTACATTCTACCTACTCCGCCTTGGATTATGGAAGGGGTGCCTACTGATCTCCAGCTGTTGGAAGAAAACAGTTCAATGAACTGAATAAACACAGGGTGCAGGGGTATATAAATGGAAGGTATGGAGAAGAAGTTAAAATATTTACAGACGCCTCCAACAAACAGATAGGACTGTTGGGGTAGCATTTGTCATCCCTGAACTCAGCACAGAAATAGGCATGAGGCCTACTTATGACTTAGCTGTTTACACAGCCGAACTAATTGCTGTGTGGATTGCACTGCAGTGGGGGGAGCGGAATAGGCCTGAGAAGGTAGTTATTGCCTCAGACTCCAGCTCTGCACTTACCAGTATCAAAACCTGGCAGTCACATTCCAAACAGGATGTAGTGTCCAATAAAGCACAAGTCTCCAATACACTGCTAAAATCAGGAGTAAACATTTCTTTCGTATGGGTGCCTGCTCACTTAGGTGTGGCAGCCAATGAACTGGCTGACAGCTGTGCCAAGAAAGCTGCTAGCAACAGCAATGTTGATTTAGAGGTGGACTACAGCAAAGCAGAAATCAAAAGAATAATTAAACGCAAAGTTAGAGAAAGATGGCAATCCCTATGGGACATCGGACATACGACATTTACATAGCATCCAAAGCAATGTAGAACATTGAACAGGAGTAAGGGAGAGGAAGATGTTCTATCAAGAATGAGATTTGGGCACACTAGGCTAAACATTACCCTGGCAGTTATGGGAAAGCATGTTGATGAAAAATGGTTTTGTGGTAGTCCCGAATCTGTACAGCATTTGATATGCCACTGTCCCAAGTAACAGCCAGAAAGGGACACTTTAATAGAGCAGTTGAGAAGGGAAAAGTTAAGCTTGAAATTAAAGGAAATCTTGAAAGTAAGCGCAGGGCATATCTGCTATAATTATGTTTTGAAATTTCTGAGAAATACAGGTCTTATTCACAGGATCTAATATCATCGATCATTTTCTTTCCTTTTTTTATATAGTTCAGCTGTAGAATAGGCTCTTGCACCCATACCCCAGTCCAGCAGGTGGCGGTAATGCACCTTTTACGCTAGTTTGCCAACCGCCAAAAATCCAAAAGAAGAAGAAGAAGTCAATTTCTTCTACTGTCTATGGGAGCAACAACAAGATTTCGAGGCAGTTGGTGACAACTGGGCTGGGAATGGTCTGGGGATACGTAGTGACGTACTAGAAAATGATAGTGAGGGAATGGAGGTGACAGGTAGGAGCGGGGAAACTGATAGTGTGTTTTCTTTGGATGTAGGGCGTGCGGCGGGGGAAAAATCCAAACGGAAAGACTCAGCTTGTTCGGATTATAGTTACAGTGAGGAGGGGAAAAAAGCAAGAGTAGAGAGGAAGGAACCCGAGTATAAAGTTTTGGTGAAATTGTTGAAGGAAGGGACTAACTTCGATGACTGGAGTCCGGCTTTACTGACGGTGGCGTTACAGAAGGCGTTTGGTGAGGTGAGTGCCAAAAAGATTAGAAGTGGGCTGTTGATGATGTGTAAGGATGAGGAGCAGCAAAAGTGCGCAATTACGGTACATAAATTAAATGGATTTGAAATCAAATGTACAGTGGCATATGACAGGAGACTGGTGAGAGGGGTGATATCAGGTATCCCACTATCCGAATCGGTAGATGTCATCAAAGGAAGCATCACTAATGTTAGGGTGAGAGAAGTAAAACGACTGAAAACTAAACGTGATGGGGTATTAACTGATAGCCTTTCCGTTATGCTAGCGTTTGATGAACCAGAACTTCCCAGGAGAGTGTTTTTGGGATACATGAGTTATGATGTCAGGCTATACGTTCCTCCTCTGCTTAAGTGTTATAAATGCCAAAGATTTGGTCATGTAGCAGCCATCTGTAAAAATAAACAAAGATGCAGTAAATGTAGTGAGGAACACGACTATGGACGATGTGAGAAGGATGCCAAGCTGAAATGCTGTAATTGTGGGGGAGAACACAACGCTGCATATACAGGCTGCGAGGTTAGCAAAAGGATGCAGGAGGTCCAGCGGGTCAAAGCTACAGAAGGGATTACATATGCTGAAGCAGTGAAGTCGGTGAAAAGGGGGGTAGCTAGTGCTACAGCACCTGAAGTCACAGAGAGGAAGCAGTGTGGAAAGTGTGAAATCATTAAAGATGATACTATGATTGTTTCCAAGAGCGATTTTGTCCTGTTTATAGCTACAGCTATCAACTGTACGGCACAAGTTGACAGCAGCACTGAAAAAATACAGATAATTGTTAAAGCAGCAGAGAGGTTCTTGAATGTTAAAGAATTAGATGTGCAGTGGGAATCAGTCAGGGACGCCCTGAACCTGGCTGAAAGCATCAGTCAACCGCATAGATGTGGTGGTGGTGGTTCTGGATGATGGGATTGACCATACTCCAATGGAATGCCAGGAGCCTGATTGCAAATGGTCAAGAATTTAAAAATTTCATTGACTGTCTGACACCTAAACCTAATATTATATGCATTCAGGAAACCTGGCTAATCCCTAAGTTGGAATTCAGCATCAAAGGATACTCTTCAGTTAGGAGAGATGAAAATGGCAGGGGCGGGGGAATTATGACATTTGTGCAAAAAGGTATCCAATTTAGGGAAATCAAAAGGGGAAAGGAGTTGGAATACTTAGTGATCAAAGTATGGACAGATAAGGATGGAGTAGAGATAATAAATTTCTACAACCCCTGTAAGCAGTTAGCTTTATGTCAGTTGGGAGAAATATGGGAGGGCACAAAGGGTAGAGTAGTGTGGTGTGGTGACTTTAACGCCCATAGTTTGCTGTGGGGAGATAGGACCGATGAAAAGGGGGATGTACTACTAGAATTTATGGATGAGGAAGGGATAGTGTGCCTAAACGATGGGTCAGGGACTAGACTTGATATGGCAAGAGGGTTGGAGTCGGCGATTGACCTCACTTTAGCCACAGCAACAATGGCAGAAAAGTGTGACTGGGAAATAATGAAGGAGAGTACTGTGGGCAGTGAAAAGTGGGTCCTGCAGAAAGCTGAGTGGGAAAAATTTAGAGAGGTGAGTGATGAAATGCTGGCAGGTATAGATATCAATGCAGACATTGAAACGTTGTGTTGAACGTAACTGCTAGTATAATTAGCGCAGCAGGGTCCACCATTCCAAGGACTAAGCCTAGAGAGCTAGGTAAGATAGTACCTTGGTGGAATACTGAGTGCAGGCAAGCTATAAAGGCAAGGAACAAAGCATTTACAGTTTTTACCAATCATTTTCACGCGTTTTGCAGGGCAATGTCCACTTTTGCAAAACTCTTAACACAGTGTGCTGTACCAACATGCGTTTGAGCACATCAATTAACATTTGCTGCAAAATGCGCTACAGCAACCTAACTATAACACACGCTGTCGGTCAGTAAGTCTACAATGCCAGTCAATGTACAATAACCTAAAAAACGCAAACAACTTGAAACAAATCACTTAAAATCTAGCCTCTGTCTGACAGTATGGCACGTTACTGATATGTATTGTAAATACACACTTTATCAAACAATGTAAGTGACATTTGTATGTATTCATGCACCTTTGATAACAGATAAATAAAGAGTATAGGCTATACCTATACAGTTTACAAATGAATTACAGTATTTTGTGTAAAGTACCATATGTATTAGAAAATGTTGATGCGAATCACAAGGTGTTTTTCAGTGGATTTTCTATAGTTCGCAATTTTTCTGGATTCTAACTGCAGTACACATTTCAGAGCTGAAGATAAATTGTGTCAATCAAATATGCACAATCACACAAACAGAAAACACATCACTCCAGAAACACACCAGGATGAACTGTAACATGTGATACCTTCACCCTGTGCTTACATATAACCACATTGTGTTCCACTGCAGGAAAGGTGAACGCCCATTACCTGCATCAATAAGAGTATGTTTCACTGCAAAAGAATGTACATGTACGTAATATGTGTTGTACATGTAAATGTATGTAAATATTAGCCTGGGCCCGACCATACTGCCTGTGATACTACATTGAGGGAGACTTGCCAGACCAAGCTCTGTCTACAAGCTTGGTGCGACAGCCAGGCTATGTAAATATAGTTATCCATAGAAGTCGTTTTTGGCCCTACCTACTGTAATGCTGATCCATGGTGCTGCTGCATTTTGGATAAACCATGATAAAGCCTACAGTACATACTGGTAATGGAATACACAGCAACTCCAATAACAACTTTCTACATCACAATGCCCATAAACATGCAAATGTAACCTCTTTGTTTACCTGTTACGTAACAAGCTATAAAAATAAAAAAAATATTATGAAGAAATACACACGTAAGTGTAAAAGTGCTAAATATCAATAATTATTTGGCTAAAAGATGCCTCAAGCACATTATTTATTTTTTGTGTGACAAAATGCAAAATGCTGTGCTTTGTTACACTGTATTGTATTGCTTTTAGGTTTTGATCCTAGAGTTAACTGTTTTGATAAGAGTATCCAAATGTCTGCAAATTTAGCTGCAGTTGTACATAATTTTGTTGGTCATGAACATTAAATGAGAGAAGTATTTATGAATTTTGGTCGAAGTGGTGATTGAACGCAATTGTGTGAAAGCAACGCGAAAGAGAACGTAGTTTGTCTCCCATAGACTTTGGTTCATGCAAATGTGTTAAGAGTTTTGCAAAAGTGAACATTGCCCTGCAAAACGCGTGAAAATGATTGGTAAAAACTGTAAGGTAATGAAAAGGACACATAATTTCCAGGACTTAATTATGTTTAAAAAAGCACAAGCGACTGTGAGGAGGACTGTTAGAGCGGCCAAAAGGGAATGCTGGAGACAATTTTGTATTTCAGTGGGCCGTGACACCCCAGTGGAGAAAGTCTGGGGCATGATAAAGAAAATGAAAGGGAGTGGGAAAGAATATGGCTACCCTGGGCTGATGGATGGCCAAAATATTGTCACTACAAGTAGTGGTAAGGCGGAGGTCATAGCTAGGACGCTGAGTATGGTGCATAGTTCAGACAACCTAAGCCTAAAAGAAAAGGTGGCAGGGATATTTGAGCAGGAGCTGAATATGATGTTCACCATGACAGAGCTAAATAGTGCACTCAGGAAGTTGGGCAAATCTTCTCCTGGAGGTGACCAGATCTGTTATGCTATGTTGGAGAATTTATCTGACAAAGGGAAGGAAGTACTTCTCTCTCTGTACAATAACGTTTGGGAAGAAGGAAGAATTCCAAAAAGATGGAAGGAATCCATAATTGTCCCCATCAAGAAACCTGGCAAGGACCCACAGCTCCCCAGTAATTATAGGCCCATAGCCCTTACCTCTCAAATGGGGAAGACTATGGAGAGGATGATAAATGACAGGTTAACATACATTGTTGAAACTTCAGGCTTATTCAAACACTACCAGAGTGGTTTTAGAAAGGCCAGGAGCACTGTGGATCCTCTAATCATGTTGGAGGATGCAGTGAGGAGAGCGCAGGTGAATAAGGAGTCTGTGGTGGCTGTCTTTTTTGACCTCGAGAAGGCATATGATTTAATGTGGAAAGACGGCCTACTGATTAAGCTGCACCAAATGGGACTCAGGGGCAGAGTGTACACATGGATTAGGGAGTTTCTCACTGACAGGAGAATAATGGTGAGGATAAATGGGGTGATGAGCAAACAGTATATCACAGAAAATGGAATTCAGCAAGGGAGCATTATTAGCCCGTTATTGTTTTCATTAATGATCAATGGCATTTTCAGGGATGTGGAGAGTTTTGTTGATGTTGCATTGTTTGCAGATGATGGTGCCTTATGGAAGAGAGGGCGAAATGTAGATTTTGTGGCAAACAAAATCCAACAAGCAGTGGACCTAGTAGATGACTGGGCTACTCAGTGGGGATTTAGAATCTCAATTGACAAAACAAAAACAATGGTCTTCACGAGAAGAAATCGTGTGAAGGATATTTCCATTAAAATTTCTGGAAGAGAGCTGGAGAGAGTTAATTCGTTCAAATATTTAGGCATCTGGCTTGACCAAAAGCTTACATGGACACAACACGTTTCAAACAATGGTGGCTAGAAGCAAAAAAGTGCTGAATGTGATGAGATGCCTATGTGGAACGGAATGGGGGGCGAGCAGGCATGCCTTGAGAACTATATATACTGGCCTTATCAGATCTGTCTTTGATTATGGTTGTATGATTTATGGGTCTGCATCTAAAACATTACTTAAAAAGCTTGATGTTGTACAGCATCAAGCGTTGAGAATCTGCTGTGGAGCTATCAGATCTACACCAGTTGCAGCCATCCAGGTGGAAATGGGGGAAGCACCTTTGTGCCTTAGGAGAGAACAACTAGCTGCAGTATATTGGGCAAACCTGAAGGGGCATTGTGCAAACCACATGAGTCAGACAGTTTTGCAGCAGTGTCAGGAGCGGCATAGCAATAAGGTGGGGAGCTTTGGTTGGGTCATTGGGGACACAGCGACAGAAATGGGTCTCTCAAACTTAAAATTAAGTCCTGCGATATCATTCCCTGTTGTTCCGCCATGGACTTTTGCAGAACCTGATGTTGATTTGAGCATGTTAGAAAAGAAGAACCTAAGTGACTTTGACAAATACTGGGTGCAGAGCTATCTAATGGGGAGGTATGGGGATTATCTGAAATTATACACAGATGCATCAAAACAGACAGATAGTAGGGTAGGGGTGGGATATGTCATTCCTACATTGAAACATGCAGAAGGGAAAAGGATCACTGACGACCTGGCAGTATACACAGGGGAATTGATAGCTGTATGGCTGGCTTTACAGTGGATAGAGGAGAAGAGACCAAGTAAGGTGGTGGTGGCATCAGACTCCAGCTCAGCATTGACCACCATCAAAACTGGACAGTCAGAGACCAGGCAGGATATCGTCCAGGATATTGTACTTCTTGTAAGCAACCCAATGAAGTCAGGGGTTAGCATTTCCTTTGTGTGGGTGCCAGCTCATATAGGAGTCATGGGGAATGAAATGGCTGACAAGTGTGCAAAAAAGCGACTGAAAATCCAAGCATAGATATGGAAGTAAACATCAGTAAAGCAGAAGTGAAAAGTATGGTGAAACGCAAAGTAAAAGGAAAGTGGCAAAGGTTGTGGGAGGATGGATTGACTGGCATAACATTCACAAAAAAGTAGGAGTACCTAGGTCTACGAGCAGAAGCAGGAAAGAGGAGAATGTGTTTTCAAGGATGAGATTTGGACATACTGGCTTGAATAGTGCTTTACATCGAATGCAGAAACATGCAGATGGTAACTGTATCTACTGTGGTACTCCAGAAACTGTGGATCATGGGTACCAGGAAAACAGAAGAAGTACTGGAGGTATGGTATGTTTTAATTTTGTTTTTAGATTCCTGAAGAGTACAGGACTGATTAATAGAATTTAGAAGTACTACTTCCTTTTTTTTCCTTCCTAATTTATTTTGTTTCCTTGTTAGGGCAAGACCCCAGATTCATACCCCAGTCCAGCTGGTGGTGGTAATGCACCATTTACGTTAGTTTGCCAACCGCCATAAAACATGAAGAAGAACAACAACAACAACAACAAGATTTCAATGCAGCTGCTTTTGCTGCTGTTTTGGAAGAATTCAAAGGGAACTTCCCTTTCTCTCTCTTGTAGGCAAACTGGTGTGGGTCAAAGCTGTCCAATATCCACTACTCATAGCATTGGACTATAATTACTGTGAAATATTTAATAATGTGCAAAAACAAACACTGCATATCACACTGTATATAAAACCTCATCTATTCTTGGCATATGTAAAGTGTCTCAAAGCTGTGCACCCTACCCCCCTATTTTATTCTTGCATCCTTTTTTGCACTATTATTTATTTTATTCTGTGCTGTTAATATTCTACACACATGTCTGGACTGGTGGAGTAGCTGTTTTTAATGTCTGCCATTGTACATGTATATAATGACAATAAAACGCAATCTATTCTAAAGACAGTCAGAGAAGCGCCTATGCTTACTTTCTGACAGGGAACTTGTCAGAGAATGGCAAACCACACCCAAAATAGAGAAATGTTTATGAGAACAGTAATGGAAATGTAGATATTAGGGGTGTAACGGTATACAAAAATCACGGTTCGGTACATACCTCGGTTTTGAGGTCACGGTTCGGTTCATTTTCGGTACAGTATGGAAACAAAATGCGAAACCATTTTCTTCCTCAGCATGGTGTTGTTTATTTAACCAAAATGCCAATATAGAAATGGAAACAGTAAAAAAAGTCAAAGTGCTGCTTGGTACCAATAAGTTAAATGTTCTCAAATTAACCAATGTTTGAAATAAAAATACATTCCTTTTTACAATAAACTAAATCAACATTTAAAGTGCAGCACTCAGTTCCAGTTACAATAAGGAATTCATTGTAAATCTAAATCTTCATATTTTTTGCCAGGAAGATAAGTTTATTTAAATGAGAATGATGTTATGACCAATTTGATCAGCGTGTGATGTGTTTAGTGCGTGACGTTTGCTTAAGAGGGGGGAGTTACAAAAAATTCAGACCAACATAAGGGACACTTCTGGAACCTCTAACGTTAAAGTGTTTGTATGATTTAAAGTCTCTGAGTGACCAAAAGTGATGGTGCCGTCACGGATTGTTATTTAAATGTGCCACGAACTAGTGGTGGGCAGAGCGAGGCTTCCTGAAACACTGAAACAGTTGAAACTAGACTGCATTCCCGCAGAAAATGCAAAAAGTGTGCTTGCATTTTAGCATAGTTAGCATTGCTAGCATTGTTAACATAATGGCTAAATAGCCGCAGATAATATAGGTACACAACACTGTAAGCACAGTTAATTACTTCATATTTTAGCATAGTAAGCATGATTAGCATTGTTAGCAATACTACTGACGAATACCAGCTGAGTCAACCAAGTAACACTTTTAACCCAGTTAATTATTTTGCATTTTAGCATAGTTAGTATTGCTAGCATTGTTAGCATAATGGCTAAATAGCCTCAGGTAATATAGGTACACAACACTGTTAGCACAGTTAATTACTTCATATTTTAGCATAGTTAACATAATTAGCATTGTTAGCATTATTACCATTGTTAGCATTACTGCTAACGAATACTAGCTGAGTCAACCAAGTGACACTTTTAACCCAGTTAATTATTTTGCATTTTAGCATAGTTAGCATTGCTAGCATTGTTAGCATAACGGCTAACAAACGTTTGCTAGGTTAACAGAGTAGCACTGACTACATAGATAACTACTAGAGATAACTACTATAGACGGTTTCATGGAATGTTCACAACCAAAACAAAAACACTATGGCAACGTTCCATGGCCCTAGCCTAACTTCCGGTCATCATTCATCATAATCAACAACAACAACAACCGAGAATATGACAAGTCACTATTTTTTAGGGTTACCGACAATGGAGAAAAGAAGGTATAAAGACAAGCTGTTATACAGCAACAATATGCCTGATCCATTCGACAAAGACATACGCAAGACATATTTTACGTGCGACCTGTCAAAAATACCGGACATAAGCCAAGTTAATGTCTATCAATACCTGGTGGAGATGGAGTGTGCCTACACAAGAGAGTCTTTCATGGCTTATAGGAGCCTAGACGCATATAACTACTTTTATGCTGGCAAAGTAAAATGCCTGCTGGCACACAAAAGGGTGTGTGTGTGCGCTGTCTATGGTCAGATAGAGGCAGGGCAGACGCTAAACAAACAATATGAAGCCTGGATTATGGCGAGAGAGACGGGAGAAGATTGGAAACTGTCTGTCCCCGGTCTGCCTGATGTTAGCCTACCCCGCCCACTAATAGCACTACACATAATATGCTCGTAGGTAGTCAACCAAGTCTGACAAACTGACAGTCAAAATCAAAAGGGAAACATATGAACAGTCCCAAATAAAAACCTCAATACCGTAAGCACAGTGCAAGAAGATATTTGCATATTGACACAAATGGAGGCAAATGATTGTTTGACCGGTTAAATGTTGCCATTCGCCTGCGAAATAACTGGTAGCCGCTAGCAAATAAAAGTCATATTAGCCTACCTGCTACATTGATGCTTTTACTCCTAAAAACGTCGTCACAATTCCGGAGTGATCATCGTATTGATGCCTTTTATCCCAGCGTTTCCCAGTACAAATAACTCGCAATAACTAACACCCACTTAAACAAAGTTTCGGGAAGCCAAGCATGCACATTTAAAAATGCATTACCATACAGGATCGTATTGGCATGCTGTAAGGAGTATCTGAGATTATCCCCAAAATGTAAATGAAAATTGGATATATCCGTCTGGGTTGCGGTGTGTCTGCTGCCAACGCAACGGTAAGAAAACATCTTTCTACTGTACTTCGTTATTTTTGGCATACCCGTTTGAGATTGACACAAGCTGTCAATCTTTGGATTGGGCTATGCTCGTAGCCTCGGACCTCGATCTGACAGGCGAGTTGACATGGTCGCAGTATTAAAAAGTTACACGTGAAATGTAAAAACTAAAACATAAAAGTCTTATATGGGGAACTTGCGTGCTTTTCAATTACCTGAAATGAAATGCGTACTACATATTCGCGAGTTTTTCCCTGGCTGCCAGCCTCTCCTTACAGCTGTCACCCAGGCTTGTCTTCTCCTCGTTTCTTTGGGGAACCGGTACATTTTTATCGCGGAGAGTGCATTGGTGCCAGATGTAAGGTTGCACCCTACCGCACAACAACTGGAGCCATAGTTCAGCCGGCTCATCACTTTTAATTTATTAACCGTAAAAGCCATTGCAGCACAGAGCTAGTTAGCATCAGACCGGAAATAAACTTAGGGCCATAACGCGTCACCCAGCAACAAGCAAACGTTCCATGAAACCGTCTATAGGCTGCAATACAGAACATTATGCAGGCCATGGCATGGGGATTATGACATCACTCAAGAGTTCTATTCCTGAACATTCCACGTTTAAAAAATGGCAGTTGGTCCAGGTGCAACTGCAACAGTATTGTCTGCCTCTCTTTCACCATTTTTAAACTGTCCTGTTTCAAACAGTTTAAGTAGTTGTCGCATCAAAATTTCACAGCTCACAGTCAGATCCCAGACCTCTCTTACAAAGTTTAAATGACGTTTTTAGGTTAAGCGGTTGAGTTTTAATCATTAAAAAACCGAGTGGAGGTTAGAGTGAGGGCAGAGCTCACTCTAGCTGCCTGAACATTCCGCCATTCATTTCAATGGCGACAAAAGTTGCAGAAAAACGACAATAGCGGATGAACGACAAGAGGTACGGTATACCGAAATGTAGGCGGTCTTGTCCAAACCGGGCCGGTCGTTTTAGAGTTGGAACGGTGTCTCTATCTCGAAAGCCTGAGGAGTAGTAACGTCTGAAAAATCTTGAGTGAGGGCAGAGCTAACTCTAGCTGCTAGAGTAGAGAAGTGTACTGTGACATCATCAGCCTGAACATTCCGCCATTCATTTCAATGGCGACAAAGTTGCAGAAAAACGACAATAGCGGACGAACGACAAGAGGTACGGTTAATAGAACGGTGAGCGGTCATGTCCAAACCGGGCCGGTCGTTTTAGAGTTGGAACGGTGTCTCTATCTCGAAAGCCTGAGGAGTAGCAACGTCTGCAAAATCTGGTTCAGGAGAATAATAATAATAATAACTAGACTGCATTCCCGCAGAAAATGCAAAAAGTGTGCTTACATTTTAGCATAGTTAGCATTGCTAGCATTGTTAACATGGCTAAATAGCCCCAGCTAATATAGGTACACAGCACTGTTAGCACAGTTAATTACTTCATATTTTAGCATAGTTAGCATGATTAGCATTGTTAGCATTGTTAGCAATACTACTGACGAATACCAGCTGAGTCAACCAAGTAACACTTTTAACCCAGTTAATTATTTTCCATTTTAGCATAGTTAGCATTGCTGAGCATTGTTAGCATAACGGCTAACAAACGTTTGCTAGGTTAACAGAGCAGCACTGACTACATAGATCACTACCAGAGATAACTACTACAGGCTGCAATACACTCCCATGGCAGAACATTATGCAGGCCATAGCATGGGGATTATGACATCACTCAAGAGTTCTATTCCTGAACATTCCACATTTAAAAAATGGCAGTTGGTCCAGGTGCAACTGCCACAGTATTGTCTGCCTCTCTTTCACCATTTTTAAACTGTCCTGTTTCAAAAAGTTTAAGTAGTTGCCACATCAAAATTTCACAGCTCACAGTCAGATCCCAGACCTCTCTTACAAAGTTTAAATGAAGTTTATAGGTTAAACGGTTGAGTTTTGATCATTTAAAACTTCAGACATGCACCCTGACCTGTTTACAGTTAGATGATGAAATGTATGGCAAAATCCCATAGACTGTCTGACACCATTTTTAAACTGTCCTGCCTCAAACAGTTTAAGTAGTTGCCACATGAATTTTACACAGGTCACAGTCAGATCCCAGACCTCTCTTACAAACTTTAAATGAAGTTTATAGGTTAAGTGGTTAAGTTTTAATCATTAAAAAACGAAGTGGAGGTTAGAGTGAGGGCAGAGCTCACTCTGGCTGCTACAGTGGACCAGTGTACTATGACATCATCAGCCTGAACATTCCGCCATTCATTTTCAATGGGCCAAAAAGTTGCAGAAAAACGACAATAACAGACGAACGACAAGAGGTACGGTATACAGAATTGTAGGCGGTCTTGTCCAAACCGGGCCGGTCGTTTTAGAGTTGGAACGGTGTCTCTATCTCGAAAGCCTGAGGACTAGTATTGTCTGAAAGATCTGGTTCAGGAGAAGAGAGAGAAGAATAAACGGGGAGATAACAATAAGTGTGCTTTTTGCAAGCACACTTAACTAGACTGCATTCCCGCAGAAAATGCAAAAAGTGTGCTTGCATTTTAGCAAAGTTAGCGTTGCCAGTAATGTTAGCATAACTGCTTAATAGCTTCAACTAATATAGCTACACAACACTGTAAGCACAGTTAATTACTTCACATTTTAGCATAGTTAGCATAATTAGCATTGTTAGCATAATTAGCGTTATTAGCACAACTGTTAACGAATACTAGCTGAGTTAACCAAGTAACACTGTTAACCTAGTTAATTACTTTGCATTTTAGCATAGTTAGCATTGTTAGCATTGTTAGCATAATGGCTAAATAGCCTCAGCTAATATAGCTACACAACAATGTTATCACAGTTACTTACTTCACATTTTAGCATAGTTAGCATAATTACCATTGTTAGCATTATTAGCATAACTGTTAACAAGTACAAGCTGAGTCAACCGAGTAACACTTTTAACCCAGTTAATTATTTTGCATTTTAGCATAGTTAGCATAGCTAGCATTGTTAGCATAATGGCTAACAAACGTTTGCTAGGTTAGCAGAGTTGCACTGACTACATAGATAACTACTAGAGATAACTACTATAGGCTGCAATACACTCCCATGACAGAACATTATGCAGGCCATGGCATGGGGATTATGACATCACTCAAGAGTTCTATTCCTGAACATTCCACATTTAAAAAATGGCAGTTGGTCCAGGTGCAACTGCCACAGTATTGTCTGCCTCTCTTTCACCATTTTTAAACTGTCCTGTTTCAAACAGTTTAAGTAGTTGCCGCATCAAAATTTCACACTTCACAGTCACATCCCAGACCTCTCTTACAAAGTTTAAATCAAGTTTCTAGGTTAAACGGTTGAGTTTTGATCATTTAAAACTTCAGACATGCACCCTGACCTGTTTACAGTAAGATGATGAAATGTATGGCAAAATCCCATAGACTGTCTGACACAATTTTTAAACTGTCCTGCCTCAAACAGTTTAAGTAGTTGCCACATGAAATTTACACAGGTCACAGTCAGATCCGAGACCTCTCTTACAAAGTTTAAATCAAGTTTATAGGTTAAGCGGTTGAGTTTTAATCATTAAAAAAACGAGTGGAGGTTAGAGTGAGGGCAGAGCTCACTCTAGTTGCCTGAACATTCCGCCATTCATTTCAATGGCGACAAAAGTTGCAGAAAAACGACAATAGCGGACGAACGACAAGAGGTACGGTATAGCGAAATGTAGGCGGTCTTGTCCAAACCGGGCCGGTCGTTTTAGAGTTGGAACGGTGTCTCTATCTCGAAAGCCTGAGGAGTAGTAACGTCTGAAAAATCTTGAGTGAGGGCAGAGCTCACTGTAGCTGCTAGAGTAGAGCAGTGTACTGTGACATCATCAGCCTGAACATTCCGCCATTCATTTCAATGGCGACAAAGTTGCAGAAAAACGACAATAGCGGACGAACGACAAGAGGTACGGTTAATAGAACGGTGAGCGGTCATGTCCAAACCAGGGCCGGTCGTTTTAGAGTTGAAACGGTGTCTCTATCTCGAAAGCCTGAGGAGTAGCAACGTCTGCAAAATCTGGTTCAGGAGAATAATAATAATAATAATAAACGGGGAGATAACAATAAGTGTGCTCTGCAAGCACACTTAATAACTAGACTGCATTCCCGCAGAAAATGCAAAAAGTGTGCTTGCATTTTAGCAAAGTTAGCGTTGCCAGTAATGTTAGCATAACTGCTTAATAGCTTCAACTAATATAGCTACACAACACTGTAAGCACAGTTAATTACTTCACATTTTAGCATAGTTAGCATAATTAGCATTGTTAGCATAATTAGCGTTATTAGCACAACTGTTAACGAATACTAGCTGAGTTAACCAAGTAACACTGTTAACCCAGTTAATTACTTTGCATTTTAGCATAGTTAGCATTGTTAGCATTGTTAGCACAATGGCTAAATAGCCTCAGCTAATATAGCCACACAACACTGTAATCACAGTTAATTACTTCACATTTTAACATAGTTAGCATAATTAACATTGTTATCATAATTAACGTTATTAGCACAACTGTTAACGAATACTAGCTGAGTTAACCAAGTAACACTGTTAACCCAGTTAATTACTTTGCATTTTAGCATTGTTAACATTGCTAGCATTGTTAACATAATGGCTAAATAGCCTCAACTAATATAGCTACCCAACACTGTTAGCACAGTTAGTTACTTCACATTTTAGCATAGTTAGCATTATTAGCATTGTTAGCATTATTAGCATTGTTAGCTTAACTGTTAACGAATACTAGCTGAGTCAACCAAGTAACACTTTTAACCCAGTTAATTATTATGCATTTTAGCATAGTTAGCATAGCTAGCATTGTTAGCATTACGGCTCACAAACGTTTGCTAGGTTAACAGAGTAGCACTGACTACCTAGATAACTACTAGAGATAACTACTATAGGCTGCAATACACTCCCATGCCAGAACATTATGCAGGCCATGGCATGGGGATTATGACATCACTCAAGAGTTCTATTCCTGAACATTCCACATTTAAAAAATGGCAGTTGGTCCAGGTGCAACTTCCACAGTATTGTCTGCCTCTCTTTCACCATTTTTAAACTGTCCTGTTTCAAACAGTTTAAGTAGTTGCCGCATCAAAATTTCACACTTCACAGTCACATCCCAGACCTCTCTTACAAAGTTTAAATCAAGTTTCTAGGTTAAACGGTTGAGTTTTGATCATTTACAACTTCAGACATGCACCCTGACCTGTTTACAGTAAGATGATGAAATGTATGGCAAAATCCCATAGACTGTCTGACACAATTTTTAAACTGTCCTGCCTCAAACAGTTTAAGTAGTTGCCACATGAAATTTACACAGGTCACAGTCAGATCCGAGACCTCTCTTACAAAGTTTAAATCAAGTTTATAGGTTAAGCGGTTGAGTTTTAATCATTAAAAAACCGAGTGGAGGTTAGAGTGAGGGCAGAGCTCACTCTAGTTGCCTGAACATTCCGCCATTCATTTCAATGGCGACAAAAGTTGCAGAAAAACAACAATAGCGGACGAACGACAAGAGGTACGGTATAGCGAAATGTAGGCGGTCTTGTCCAAACCGGGCCGGTCGTTTTAGAGTTGGAACGGTGTCTCTATCTCGAAAGCCTGAGGAGTAGTAACGTCTGAAAAATCTTGAGTGAGGGCAGAGCTCACTGTAGCTGCTAGAGTAGAGCAGTGTACTGTGACATCATCAGCCTGAACATTCCGCCATTCATTTCAATGGCGACAAAGTTGCAGAAAAACGACAATAGCGGACGAACGACAAGAGGTACGGTTAATAGAACGGTGAGCGGTCATGTCCAAACCAGGCCGGTCGTTTTAGAGTTGAAACGGTGTCTCTATCTCGAAAGCCTGAGGAGTAGCAACGTCTGCAAAATCTGGTTCAGGAGAATAATAATAATAATAATAAACGGGGAGATAACAATAAGTGTGCTTTTTGCAAGCACACTTAATAAACGGGGAGATAACAATAAGTGTGCTTTTTGCAAGCACACTTAACTAGACTGCATTCCCGCAGAAAATGCAAAAATTGTGCTTGCATTTTAGCAAAGTTAGCATTGCCAGTAATGTTAGCATAACTGCTAAATAGCTTCAACTAATATAGCTACACAACACTGTAAGCACAGTTAATTACTTCACATTTTAGCATAGTTAGCATAATTAACATTGTTAGCATAATTAGCATTATTAGCACAACTGTTAACGAATACTAGCTGAGTTAACCAAGTAACACTGTTAACCCAGTTAATTACTTTGCATTTTAGCATAGTTAGCATTGTTAGCATTTTTAAACTGATCATTTGAAACTTCAGACATGCACCCTGACCTGTTTACAGTAAGATGATGAAATGTATGGCAAAATCTCATAGACTGTCTGACACCATTTTTAAACTGTCCTGCCTCAAACAGTTTAAGTAGTTGCCACATGAATTTTACCCAGGTCACAGTCAGATCCCAGACCTCTCTTACAAACTTTAAATGAAGTTTATAGGTTAAGTGGTTAAGTTTTAATCATTAAAAAACGAAGTGGAGGTTAGAGTGAGGGCAGAGCTCACTGTAGCTGCTAGAGTAGAGCAGTGTACTGTGACATCATCAGCCTGAACATTCCGCCATTCATTTTCAATGGCGGAAAAGTTGCAGAAAAATGACAATAACGGACGAACGACAAGAGGTACGGTATACAGAATTGTAGGCGGTCTGGTCCAAACCGGGCCGGTCGTTTTAGAGTTGGAACGGTGTCTCTATCTCGAAAGCCTGAGGAATAGTAACGTCTTCAAGATCTGGTTCAGGAGAATAAGTAGAAGAACTAGACTGCATTCCCGCAGAAAATGCAAAAAGTGTGCTTGCAAATATGCGTGCCAACATTCCGCCATTCATTTTCAACTACTATAGGCTGCAATACACTCCCATGGCAGAACATTATGCAGGCCATGGCATGGGGATTATGACATCACTCAAGAGTTCTATTCCTGAACATTCCACATTTAAAAAATGGCAGTTGGTCCTGGTGCAACTGCCACAGTATTGTCTGCCTCTCTTTCACCATTTTTAAACCGTCCTGTTTCAAACAGTTTAAGTAGTTGCCACATCAAAATTTCACACTTCACAGTCACATCCCAGACCTCTCTTACAAAGTTTAAATCAAGTTTCTAGGTGAAACGGTTGAGTTTTGATCATTTTAAACTTCAGACATGCACCCTGACCTGTTTACAGTAAGATGATGAAATGTATGGCAAAATCCCATAGACTGTCTGACACCATTTTTAAACTGTCCTGCCTCAAACAGTTTAAGTAGTTGCCACATGAATTTTACACAGGTCACAGTCAGATCCCAGACCTCTCTTACAAAGTTTAAATCAAGTTTATAGGTTAAGCGGTTAAGTTTTAATCATTAAAAAACCGAGTGGAGGTTAGAGTGAGGGCTGAGCTCACTCTGACTGCTAGAGTTGAGCAGTGTACTGTGACATCATCAGCCTGAACATTCCGCCATTCATTTTCAATGGGCCAAAAAGTTGCAGAAAAACGACAATAACGGACGAACGACAAGAGGTACGGTATACAGAATTGTGGGCGGTCTGGTCCAAACCGGGCCGGTCGTTTTAGAGTTGGAACGGTGTCTCTATCTCGAAAGCCTGAGGAATAGTAACGTCTTCAAGATCTGGTTCAGGAGAAGCGGGAAGAAGAAGAAGAAGAACTAGACTGCATTCCCGCAGAAAATGCAAAAAGTGTGCTTGCATTTTAGCATTGTTAGCAATGTTAGCATAGCTGCTAAATAGCTTCAACTAATATAGCTACACAACACTGTAAGCACAGTTAATGACTGCGTTCACATGGTGGGATTGGTTTGGTTTGGGATTGGTTCACAACGGGTGGTCTGTCCCCCAAGTCCCTGTTCACATGCAGTTCGTCTAAGCGGATTCGGCGGGAGTTCCGGCCCTTTCCGCTACGCTATTGGGGGCGCTGTAGTCAACTTCTATCTTTCTATTATTATCTTTTAATACAAGGAACGTCTCTTCCACGCATAACTCTTGAACCACTCATCCGCTTGATCTCAAATTTGGACAGCGTCATCATAATGTTACCAGTGTGTGCAGTACCAAGTTTCGTGTTGTTTGGGCAAAAAATGCCAAAGATATCGGTCAAACCGTGCCGACCCAGCCATGACGACCCAGGCTGATAAGATTTACAATGCTATATGCTACAATGTTGGACATAACGCGACTAACGACACATAACTAAAATAATGGACATAACACGAGTAAACATTTGCCCACAACAAAGCTGCTACGTAGGTAAGATGTATCTTATCGTATACGCAACAGCAGACTACAGCACTGCACACATATGCCTACACATACAGACGACACGTAGAGGAGACTGAACTTTTCACCTCTCATTCCGGTTATTCCACATCGCAAAACAGTGGCTAAAGAAAATCTTACAAGTCAGTCAGTGCAAATGTATTTACATAGCCTCCTCCTTTCACCTGATATTATTACCCACTTAAACAATAAGGTGGTTTAAACAAAAACGTAATACTCTGGCACATCTTCTATGGGCTCTGCACTGTTCCTACTAAATAACGACAATAAACAAACTTTCTGGCGGCATACAAACATGGTGTTCCAGGAGTTTGACGCATTCGCGTACGTGTTGTGCATTCTGCTGTGTTAGAAAGTCTGTATGAAGGAACAAACTGCGTTTTTTATTTCGTTGATACATGCGCAATACATGAAAACCAATCCGATCCCGTTCACATGGCAGTCGAAGTGGTTTCGAAACAGCACCGGCCTGGAGTCGCAGGGGGATTAGGAAAACCAATTCCAATCCAAACCAATCTCCGTTCACATGAAGCTGGTACAATCCCAAACCACTTCCAAGTGGTTTCGACTTGTCCATGTGAACGCACTCAGTTAATTACTTCACATTTTAGCATAGTTAGCATAATTAACATTATTCACATAATTAGCGTTATTAGCACAACTGTTAACGAATACTAGCTGAGTTAACCAAGTAACACTGTTAACCCAGTTAATTACTTTGCATTTTAGCATAGTTAGCATTGTTAGCATAATGGCTAAATAGCCTCAGCTAATATAGCTACACAACAATGTTATCACAGTTACTTACTTCACATTTTAGCATAGTTAGCATAATTAGCATTGTTAGCATTCTTAGCATAACTGATAACAAGTACAAGCTGAGTCAACCGAGTAACACTTTTAACCCAGTTAATTATTTTGCATTTTAGCATAGTTAGCATAGCTAGCATTGTTAACATAACGGCTAACAAACGTTTGCTAGGTTAACAGAGCAGCACTGACTACATAGATAACTACTAGAGATAACTACTATAGGCTGCAATACACTCCCATGGCAGAACATTATGCAGGCCATGGCATGGGGATTATGACATCACTCAAGAGTTCTATTCCTGAACATTCCACATTTAAAAAATGGCAGTTGGTCCAGGTGCAACTGCCACAGTATTCTCTGCCTCTCTTTCAACATTTTTAAACTGTCCTGTTTCAAAAAGTTTAAGTAGTTGCCACATCAAAATTTCACAGCTCACAGTCAGATCCCAGACCTCTCTTACAAAGTTTAAATCAAGTTTATAGGTTAAACGGTTGAGTTTTGATCATTTAAAACTTCAGACATGCACCCTGACCTGTTTACAGTAAGATGATGAAATGTATGGCAAAATCCCATAGACTGTCTGACACCATTTTTAAACTGTCCTATCTCAAACAGTTTAAGTAGTTGCTGTATGAAATTTACACGGGTCACAGTCAGATCCCAGACCTCTCTTACAAACTTTAAATCAAGTTTATAGGTTAAGCGGTTGAGTTTTAATCATTAAAAAACCGAGTGGAGGTTAGAGTGAGGGCAGAGCTCACTCTAGCTGCTACAGTAGAGCAGTGTACTGTGACATCATCAGCCTGAACATTCCACCATTCATTTTCAATGGCGGAAAAGTTGCAGAAAAACGACAATAACGGAGGAACGACAAGAGGTACGGTATACAGAATTGTAGGCGGTCTTGTCCAAATCGGGCCGGTCGTTTTAGAGTTGGAACGGTGTCTCTACCTCGAAAGCCTGAGGAGTAGTAATGTCTGAAAGATCTGGTTCAGGAGAAGAAGAAGAAGAAGAAGAAGAAGAAGAAGAAGAAGAATAAACGGTGGGATAACAATAAGTGTGCTTTTTGCAAGCACACTTAATAATAAACGGTGGGATAACAATAAGTGTGCTTTTTGCAAGCACACTTAATAAACGGGGAGATAACAATAAGTGTGCTTTTTGCAAGCACACTTAATAAGTGTGCTTTTTGCAAGCACACTTAATAAACGGGGAGATAACAATAAGTGTGCTCTGCAAGCACACTTAACTAGACTGCATTCCCGCAGAAAATGCAAAAAGTGTGCTTGCATTTTAGCATAGTTAGCATTGCTAACATAATGGCTAAATAGCCCCAGCTAATATAGGTACACAACACTGTAAGCACAGTTAATTACTTCATATTTTAGCATAGTTAGCATGATTAGCATTGTTAGCAATACTACTGACGAATACCAGCTGAGTCAACCAAGTAACACTTTTAACCCAGTTAATTATTTTGCATTTTAGCATAGTTACCATTGCTAGCATTGTTACCATAATGGCTAAATAGCCTCAGGTAATATAGGTACACAACACTGTTAGCACAGTTAATTACTTCATATTTTAGCATAGTTAGCATTGTTAGCATTATTACCATTGTTAGCATTACTGCTAACGAATACTAGCTGAGTCAACCAAGTGACACTTTTAACCCAGTTAATTATTTTGCATTTTAGCATAGTTAACATTGCTAGCATTGTTAGCATAACGGCTAACAAACGTTTGCTAGGTTGACAGAGTAGCACTGACTACATAGATAACTACTATAGGCTGCAATACACTCCCATGGCAGAACATTATGCAGGCCATGGCATGGGGATTATGACATCACTCAAGAGTTCTATTCCTGAACATTCCACATTTAAAAAATGGCAGTTGGTCCAGGTGCAACTGCCACAGTATTGTCTGCCTCTCTTTCACCATTTTTAAACTGACTGCTTTTTGCAAGCACACTTAATAATAATAAACGGTGGGATAACAATAAGTGTGCTCTGCAAGCACACTTAACTAGATTCCAAGTTGTAGGGGTATGTTTTCTGGGTCAAAGAATCAGATTCGACAGGTTAAGATATCATAGAATCAATATCAATTTAAGTATGACAGGATGACATCAGCAATATAATTACTGGAATTTTTTTCGTTATGGTTTTCTGATGTTTCTTTTGACAATATTTGATTGTTCATATTACCTCTGAATGAGTACATAATAGCCGTGTTTGGATAAGGGTAGACGTCTACAGACGGCTGCAGCCGGCTGTAGTCAGCGATGCATTGTGGGATGAAAATGTTGCATTTTGGTTAGACTTTGTGTCAGAGTTGCCAGAAAGGCGTGGCGCTGTCACAAAAACGTCACAAGGTCAGATGACCTAAAAACCCATGTGATGTAGCCGTTTGTAGCCGTCTGTAGACAAAAGGTGCAGCCGCTTGCAGTTGCTTTTTCCGCGGCTACAATCGTCTAACTAACGCCTCCGTGGTGACGCAACTGTGCCCTGGTTGGTTTAAAGTTCATTGACGTCTGGACACGGATGTTGTGTAGCGCTCTGTCACGGAACTTCTCATCTTATATGTACATTATTTTAGTCCAGTTTGAAGACATGTCTTTTCTCTCTCTTTTTAGCTTGTTCTGGGGCGTGTATCTGATGCTGTCAAGCTCAATCTTTTATTGATTTATGTATTTGTTAATCTCGTTTTTATTGTATTGCTTTGTGTCAGTAGGCTATACCTATTAATGATCTTTGGGTTATGGTTTTGCCGTGTTATTTTTCATCCTTGTGTTGTGCAGCACTTTGGGACATCTCTGTTGTTTTGTTTAAATGTGCTATTAAAAAAACGACTCGACTTGACTTGAAGTCTCAATGCACCCTACTACAACCGCCCGCCCCCTTCTTGTCCCTCACGCACAGCACATGACTTCTCCGCCATCTACTACGAAGATCAGGTGGTGTAAACAAAAGACTTGTGTCCGACTTGACCGCCGCCTTTTAAACACCCGCCCATGCTGCGAGGCGGAGTTCTTGCTGACGCATGTAGCCGAAGTTAGACAGCCGTAGACAGACCGGTGTGCTACACGAACGAGCCTAATGTTGCCTCATAATGTGTTGTATATAGAGTTCATAATGTTGCCTCATAATGTATTGTATATAGTGTTCATAATCTTGTCTAATAATTTGTGTTGTATATAATATTCATAATGTCGCCCCATAATGTGTGGTATGTTCATATTCAGTTTGCATTAATTTACTGAAGTTACTAGTAATAAGATGTTTTAAAATAACGGATGTCTTTTAATGTCTTAAGGTGAGAATGATAATAAGGTGGAGATTTAAGCTGCCTTGGCGGAAGTCTGCGCTCTCCGAGTGCTTTTCTAGTTATTACTGCATTTTGGTTTGAAATTAAATGATCATGTGTTGTGAATCCTTGGGTCAAGCCACACCCCCTGCTGATTTGATTAGCAAAAGTGTTTGCATGTCACAACCAATTGCATTGGGCAGCAAAGGAAAGACCAAACGATCTCAGGTTAGCATAAGGAACATGCAAGTTCTTCATGCTAACCTGATTATAGTGGCTACCATATTGGATATTTGAAAATTGATATGAAAATAAAATTTAATTTGCACAGGCCCGAAATATTGCTCCTTCATTACAAAATCTGACAGAGATTATCTTCAGACCAAGCCTAACAAATTATACATAGCAGTTGTTTGGTCAGTGAAAGCATTGGCATGTCACAGCCAACCAAAATTCATAGTGAAGCTGCCAAACAGAAAGTGAGGTCATATCACAGGAAGGACTTGATATATGCCAACCAAACTTGATAGACACATTTGCTAGAGGGAACTGTTATAGGAAAAATTATACAGGTCATTTTTTTCTAATTTTTAACATGTTCTGCTGACATTTTTTCCCATGTTCTGATGGGATATTAAAAGTTGGTGTTGGTGTGTCATGTAGTCTACAAAGTGACATAGTATTGCAAGAAAAAAAGAAAAGTTGTGTTTGCCAATGGAATTGGCATTTTTATGTAAGCCAACTTTCAGGGCTTGTAGGTTGAGAATATGACTAACCATCTCATTTTTTTTCCTCAACATGTACTTTTACTCATGGACTATGTATATTTAAAAATTTGATAAAGTGAGTGCACTGCATTCATCACCATATGAGAACAAAACAGTTTCTTTTTCATTGCTTTAAAAAAAAGGTTTGTTTGAAGGAATATAGTAAGTCTTCAATAGTGGGAAGGACTGTATTTTCAATGTAATAATTAGACAACTACACAGGGTTCCAGCGTTCACACAGGGTGCCCCAGTGTTCTCATCCATCATCTGTCTCATCTGTCTTACATTGTATTGGCCACGCCTACCAGGAAATAAGGTAATATATGTGTTTATTGTGCTTGGACACATGATCAATTTTAACATACTCCTGCTAGGCAGTTCATCAGATTCACCTGAAATTTGGAATACATGATACAGAGATGTTGCTGATGGTAAATTGGGAAGGAATGTTTGATATGTTGAAATAGCAAGATGATGAGATTGATGAGATGATGATGAATCATGTTATTAGATATTAGAATTACAATGACATCGAAACACCCAATATCAGTGTCTGGCATAGTGCCACCATCTGGCAAAGCAGGAAGTGTGCCAGAAATTCACAATGCTTTGCGGAGTTGTACTGAAACTTTACAAAAAATTGGATATCATAATTATGATGATAGGTACATGCCTAATGCACATGCCTGGTGTAGCGCCATCAGCTGGCAGTAGAAGATTTTTTTTTTCAAATTAAAATTCATCAGATTAATGCCCTGTGTATGTGATACCATCATTCTGACTGTAACGATCAAAAGTTTCCCGAATCAGAAGCCACAGGTGGACAGAGAAGTAAGAATAACCTTCAAGGCACAAACCACCACTTACAATGCAGGGCTTATTTCAGGTGACATGTCGGATTACAAACCAGCATCATACAGTTTACGGAGCAGTATCAAAGATGAAAAGCAGTGTTGTTGGGACAAAGTTGAAGCTGTTTTTACGGAGGGTGACCCAGCAGGGATTACAAACATCACAGGCTTTAAAAGGGGAAAAAACATTCTTTGATGAGTGTGAGTAAATCCCTACTGAGTGAACTAAATGCTTTCTATGCTCATTTTGATGCTAAAGATACAGTAGATCTGATACAAGCTGCCATGAGATGCTAGTGGAGACACACCCTTTTGCGTCATGAGATAAATGTGAGGAATGTCTTAGAAAAAGGTTAATTGTAGGGTTAGGGTTAGGGTCTACCAGAGTTCTGAAATCCTGTGATGTTCAGCTAGCTCCTGTATTTACTTATATCTTCAACACATCATTGGATTAAGAGACAGTTCCTACTTGCTTCAAGCAATGCATTATTGTTTCAGTCCAAAAGTCCACCATGTCTACATGACCATCAACCAGTGGCCCTAACATCTACAGCGATAGTCACACCTCCATCATTAAGTCTGCAGATGACACTGTGGCTTTGGGGTTAATCAGCATCAGCAAGAACTCCCGTCATCCTGGAAATGGATTGTTTAAATTACTGAGGTGTAGAAGATGCCTATACAACCACCTGGCTAGAACTGAAAGACTCAAAAAGAGTTTCTAACCTCAGGTCATCCGGACCATGAACACACACCATACTGACTTTGCACTCATCCCCCAACACATCCCCCACTTAGCACACACACCACTCCACCACCACCACTACCCCCCCCCCCCCCCCCCCACACACACACACACACAAAAAGAAACACCTACAACACACACTTAGCACTTTTTCTCACCCACTGACCATCACTGCATTCACCTGCCTCACCCCCCCTCCACAATCACCATGCCTTTCTGTGCACCGCAGCTCCTTTCCTCCATCAGGCATGACCCCTCACCACCACACAAAAACACAGTTGTCGCGCACCCCTGCCATGCACGCACGCATACAGCCAAGCCCCACCACAAGTAGATGTCATCGGAGGCCCCCCCACATGCACACACAGCCCTTGCTTCCCTCTTGACACACGCACACACACACAGCATGCAGGACACAATTGTCAAAGCTCCCCCACACCCACATGTCACAGCCCACCAACCACTAAATCGGAGGCCCCCCACATACACACAGTCCTGGCACTGGCAGACCCTCTGTACAAAACAAAGTGAAGTACGAGGGGCTAGTTTACCAGGCTAGTAAAATGCCCTCCCTCTTGTTTTTCCTATAATAACCACTATAGGGAGTCAAGTGACATTTTTACTGTTGCTATGCACTACATTGACAACTGTGATAAACACATCACCACTGTGAAGTTTACACCATTGATGTACCATACAAAGAAATGATTTCATGGTAA